>VCRD01001712.1:0-113255 GCA_006783055.1 Trinorchestia longiramus | reverse complement strand
ACCTAAGTGACCCACCGGTGGGTCGTATCGCACTCAACGTGTTAATATATTGTAAGAGAAAGACGAAAGACTGAAAATTAAAAGTACAAATAATTTCTTCCACAATTCTTCCTGTTTATTTAGATATTTCTATTAAATTGTTCAACATGCACCCACTCATTCAATTTGACTTGAAGTTAATTCATCAAAATTTCATTCCATATTTTGCTAAGGGTTACTGTTAAATTTAAATAATATTCTGTTTGTATTTCTACGCGTTGTTAATTTGATATTTTTTTCTGAGATTTTTTCCAATGCAACTGAATTATTATCAATAAGATTCTATAGTATTACCAAACTTATAACAATGAACGTTTACTTATCAAGTGACAACGCTGACGTGGATGAAAATTTTCTATCCTGAATAGTATTTTATTATTAATTTCTTGGGAGCTCATAGAGGCTCAATGAACATCAACATTTGTATCGGTGTCAGTAATAGACGAAATGTTCAGGCTGGAAAAATTGAAATGCTTTTGCATTAAATTGTTTGGCTAAAAGAAATTAGCTCCACCTGAATCAATAAAATCAATTTACAACAGCAAATCAATTTACAACAGCAAAGGCTGCTTTTTGATAGCAGAGAGCCTACGACGGAGACTGGGCCTGGGACTGAGCAGATTTTCTGCTGGCACCTCAAATTTTCGTTCGTGTTTTGCAACGTGGGTGTAGAGGACGTCAGAGTTGAGGCACTCGAAACATGAGAGATACAAAATGTACAGAAGTGATTGCATATTTCTTGATATATGCTTAAGAAATAAGCCTATATTTCCCGCTTTCTTAATGACTGAACCCAAAACAGGCAGCTACCCTGATAAAGTGGAAAATCACAGCACGCAAATTGAAACAAGTCCACAACATTTACCTTAATTTAAGTTTTATTCACACGTACAAGTTAGGAATTATTACACCTAGCACTGAAGAAATAGAACACCATTTACTTCTAAACTTTACCTTATAGAAGCATACATTTCATATCCTGCAGTGCTCAGTTCTCAAGTACGGTATTAACTCAAACTTAGACGACTAAATTCCTTCGTTGACTGCAGTAATTTTTTATTTACCAGACGATTACACGCAACTGCCTTTCCTCCAGCAACGGGTAACTAAAATGCTTTCTAGAAATTCACCAAGCGTCTGTAGGCTCTAGAACGACACGATACCATCGCTGCTTAGTGCCAATAATCTGTAATAATGTGTCTGCCATCAGAACTTCGTAACAACTTCGCCCACTGCTGCTTAGTTGACTTTATCACGAACTATTGAGACGACTTAGCACTTCAAGGATAAGAACATTTGTAACACAGGTGAAAATAGTTATTGTTCTCTTTGTTGACTGCCTCCAGGGTGAACGCAGGCAGAAACAAACGTGCTGCAAGCCTTGTAAGCTCGACGAGCGTTTGTGAATATTTACCGTTGATCGGTTTAATTATAAGATGTTCCAGAAACATAGCCCTATATTTACCCATTTATTAGGCTCAAATTGAAATTGATCAACAATGCTTTATACTGAGAAATGGTATTTTTAAAACGATTAAAATAGCATGAATAAAAATTAATTCAAGACCTGGCGACACCAGTTTGAACGAGTAGTAGCAAAACGCACGCTGAGTAGAGTCAAGCTTTCGTCTTAATTAAAGTGTACAAACTCGAATAAAAACAGAATATGTCACAACAAAGTAAAGGGTCATTTTTGATAGAAGATATTAAATATGTTTTGGGCAGCTCAGTCTGCAACACATGTATCTAAATATTTCACTCGATGTAGGTATTTATGTATATGACTGTTAATTGAAGAGGGTCATACGCCTACTATTCTTTACAAAACATCTTCCTTGAACAATATTTGCATTTTTATCTCGTATCAACTTGATTACTATTACTTCTTTTAAACACGACTTCTATTATAATCATTGTCATTGCATAGCAACACTAATAGCATAATTTTTTCAATAAACTAGTAATGCCTTCATTGCAGTTATTTTTATTTCATTCTGAGACTCTGATGCAGTCAATTATGGTGAATTTAGTGTATGGCAGCCTCCTCTAGCAAATGTTATTTTTTACTACACATTTGATTACATTCAGTATTAATACCATTGTAGTCATTTCAGATGAGGCAAAATACTCCAATCTTTTACCACCATAACGAGAATCCTACAGACGAGAGCTGTTGGTTTTCTTTAAAAGCTCTATTTTTGAGGTATATACATACATACTTCAATACGGTAGAGATGATCAATGCTATTTTAATATTTAATTTCGTGCCATTCGTGCCCTCCTAAACAGAGGAACATAAACCTGAACTTTTGCATGCCACTAAGGCTAACGAAGTACGCTTCACATTGCAATGCATATTAAAGTATGGTTTTCTAAAATATACAGAGCCTGCACTCATGTGCTGGATTCCTCTGTTCTGAAGTAGTTGCTTAGTTGTATTGCGGGGGAAAAATACAAGAAAACAGTAATTTTTTACTCTACTGTGAGTTAACAACGCAACAATGCCAACAAATCTAGTAGAAAGTATGTATATCAAGCATGTGTCGTTAGGTATATTTTTGTAGAGAGTGTCAGGAACATAAGTGTTTAACAAATTAAGAAACCTTTTTGCAAGAGCTGAAGACAGATATTATTCTTCAGCGATCTTTAATACAATTCTATATGCCTGTGCGTGACTGAGTTGAAAAAGAGCAGCGGTTGTGCTCTCTAAAAGAAAGATGTACTTCGATGTATTATATCAAATTTTCCATCTTATAAATGGAGTCACTCATGAGTGATATTAGTTATGAATAATTATGACATGAATTGCTTCGGATGTTTGGGTTCTAGACTCATTCATATGCATTTTTGTTTGGCAGAAAACCTAATCTGATCTTTATGTTGTGGCTTCATTTTATTTCGCTCCCAACTACAATAAAAAATAAAACAGTGTGACGCATAATAATGCAGGTATGTATAGAGCAAACTAATTGAGCTAGAAAATATGATATCCAGTTGGAGCCGGATTTGCATAAACCTTTACATGTTATTTAGAACAAAATGATATGATAGAAGTGTAACTACCCAGAAAATACTATAAAACGTAAACACATAATTGTTAATATTTACGACAAAGATATAGTTCATTACACATCATAACAGATAATTTTTATGCCTCTGATGCAAACACACGATTCAATTTATGTAAATCAACAACTACACAGCTTGTGGAAATATATATCTTCTGATACAAATTGAAAGCCAAAGAAATAAACGTGAGTCTGTTTGTAAAGTTTTAGTGAGTCTGTCAATTGGAAAAGCAAGTCGTGATTTGTGGGCAAAAACAAAACAAAAATTCATACAAAATGTGATCTCCGTTTTCTTGAAACCTAGTATAAATTAACAGAAAGATTTAAAAACATCCAAATTGGCAATTATGACAGCGAGTACTTAATTTGATCAGGTAATTTTTCAAATGTGAAAGACAACTTCAAGGGCAAAACGTTTGATGCAGTTGAAAGAGTGTATTGAAATATCCTTGCTATAATTAGTTGACACTCGAGGAACTTTCTAGTTAGCATTGTTAGCAATGACACCAAAGCGCTACCAAAAAGGCAATGCTACTGCTTAAAATATGGAAATATTGTTTTACAATTATCTAATGGAAGTAAAACAAGCGTCAAAGATTTATATATTTTGCACATTAAGGCAAATGATTGTTCAAAGAAAAACATGCACTAGACTTTTGCATCATGATAATTCACATAACTTTATCATCTAAGTTAATTCTTAGAATTTCGAAAGCACAGACAAATAAAAAAGACATTTTAGATGCGTGAATGTTAAGAATTTTTTTACATTTAAACCACCGAAATTAGTTATTCGAAGATAAATGATTTGAAATGAATATTCTTAATTTAACTATCCATTTTTAATCATTTCTAAAAAAAATTGTCTGGGCATTTGAGTGACATTTTAACTGTTAATTCCGTAAAGCAAAAATGATAGTAAAGAGAAGAAGTGAGTTTTCATAAGAAAAGAAAATCCACAAGATTCATTTTGGCTCTCAGTCGTACTTTGAGACACCAACACTGGTATTCATGAACAGTTGTTTCTAGAGATGCATACACATGATTAAGACATTAAGGCAGCAGATTTGAAAGGTAGCCAGGAAGGACCACCAAAGTGTAGATAAAGATAAGTTTTATTTTTTATTTGATGCAATACATTAATGAAAATTGTTTTCTGTACAGTGAAGAGAAATTGAGTTTCAATTCTTACCACAATAATTGAGACTTATGTGTCTTCTAACAAACATGGATGAAATGCTCCATTTCGATTATTCTGAAGAATTAGACAGTATTATTTGCATGAATAAAAAATGAGTTACTCGGACTGTTCGTAAGCCTGCAGAAAGTGGTCGTATCAACAGTGAGGTTTCACGATTTCTAAGGCCTTTGAGAGTAAAATGAATTTAAGCAACCATGAACCGTAGAGTTCAAGGAGCCAACGTTCGGAGTCAGTTCTTCAGGCTTTCGACAAACACCGCCGCTCTGAATGAGAATGAGGCCAAGCCTTGGAAGCTGGAGCTCCATCTGCCACCAAGAAACGTCTTCAGAGCTTTAGTCTTCTTGGTCATTTCTGGTCTGATTCACTGTGTTCAAGGTAAGCTAATGTTATACGTGCTTGTAATGTTTCACCATAAGCAATCTTAATTTTAAGGTCCGTTTCATAAAACAGACAATCTATGTTAAAAAATGGTTAATCATTAACGTAGTTGTTATTGTTTTCTAAAATCTCAGTTAAACTGTCCATTAGCGCTTCAATGTCACGCGTGTATAATAAAATTATTTACGGTTCGATGAAAAAGATAAATCCAAATCGGTTTTAATCTGTTTACTTGATGTCATCCTAACACCAAATATTTGTGTAGTTCTTAAAACAGGAGAAAATCAGATGGTGCATGGTCTGGAGAATATGGAGTAGGAACCAACAGTTCTTACAGAATTCTTTTATTTTTAGTCAATGAACAATTTTTTAATGCCCCACAATACACTCAACATGATCTTCTTTGGTGATGTCCTCACGATTTTAGAACAGGTCTCTCCCTCGACCAATAGACTCATGGTGGCATGTAATGCTGTAGTAAAAATTCATCTTTCATCACCAGAAAGCCTCATAGACTGGTGCTGAAGAGAGTAAACTCAGGAGGTAGAGCATGTTTAATGAAATATTTTGATAATAGAGATATGAGCTTCATGTCATGTGACTCCTTGGCTCATTTCTGTTATTTTCAAAGGTTGAAGCACTAAGAGGATTTAATTACAAACTCATTTTTCTATTGTGAATAACGAGCTTACTCTTCGTAAACTCCGTTTGTCATTTCCAAATCAATTCGGTTGCACGATATTGCCACTTAATTTCGAATTTTCTTACTTCAATGTATTTACACTTCATTTGAGGCTGTTATACTTGTTCGAAAGAAAAATTTTCAGGTAAGCCACAAATTTTTTAAATTGCTTGATAAATGAAACTTAAATATAATCTATCTTTCTTTGTTTTTAAATGCTTATTTTAATTAAAAGTATAACATGAACAAATCATATGAAATTAGATTGTATTTCACTGTATTTACGAGTTCCTGATTTAAGTGGCACTCAAAATGGAGTTCAGGTTTGCATCACTTAATTAAAGCAGTTTTACGACCATTAGTCTTTCACGATCGCTATTCGTGATCGCTTTTGTTGGGAAAATAAAAGTGCATGGGCTCTCAATTACAGTGCACTGACTTTTACTCTGATTTCATAAGACTTTAATTCGTTCTCCTTGGAAATAGTTTTGCCTTTGAAAATCTTTCGACCAAGCTTGGAGGGCTGCCAGTTGTCTTTTTAATGCAGTTCTGCACAGCACATTCACTAGGGAATATAATGAACAGCAGTCCGTGGTTTGGAACACATTCTATTCAACTTTCTAAACTATTTAGCTCTGAACTGCGAGAAGTTTTCCTAAACAGTCTGTAGACCAAGAAAGCATATGGAGTTTGAAGATAATTTCGGAAAATGGCACGCCTAAAAAATGTCTATGTACTCCAAATTTGTTTGCAGATGATTTATTTCACAGTTGGTTTTACATTCAGTTTATGAGGCGCATTCTTGCGGTTACAAAATTTGTAACCGTAAGAATGATATTTAATATCAATATACGTATTTATATATTCAATATATACTTTTATTGGAAATATATTTGTACATATAGCTATTTATTCACACATACCTAATCTAATACTAAGAATGACCTTCGTGTGTTTATATATTTATTTATATATTTATATGTTTTGTGGCACGCTCTTAAGAATAAATAGGAAGAAATTAGCACTGGAGGTCTTGGTTTCAGTTCACTGGTAAATTAATACACTCATTTGCGCTGTACAAGTGCACTATAGTGTCACTCTAAAAAAAAATTAGAGAGATCCAGAGCCTTATGTGCTCGAGTCCGTATTGTGGATACCGAGTTCGGTGGGGTATATTTGCCATCACCTGTTTTCTCTCATGGACAACTGCATGTAGCTCTTAGTCGAATACGGTATAGGAATAACATTAAAATAGCAATTAAAGAAACTGATGTTCAAGGACATTTAGTCGATGATTTGGTTTTAACTAAGAATGTTGTCATTAAAGAAATACTCAATTAAAACGTTTGTCCTTTGTAAATATACATAACACGAAATATATTGCGTTGGGTTCTTGTATGTAATTTCATTTAATATCTTTCCAACAGCATTTGCCACCATTTTTGATGGCACAGGTACACTAGTATTAATATATTGCAGTCACATATATAAATATAAAATGTACAGATCTAAAAAATTGACCCGTTGATGAGATTCTGTTTAATGTATTAGTATTCGTATTAACAATGAAATTAACATATATTTAATATTTTAATGTATGACTGTTAGTCATAATATTCCGGTTTTAACTTTAAAGAAAAATCATTCAGAATACTGGGAAAAATTTGGAAGTTTTTCGATTTCATTGAAAATATGTGATTCTACCTTCTAAATGCAATCCATCAACTAATAAAGCTCGTAAATATAACACAACGAATCATCAAAAATGAAAATTTATTTATAGAGAATCTAAAGAAAAAGCAATGCCTGTTGGCTTTGCGTCTTCTTTGCTTGTGTCGACAAGTAATTGTGAACACATGATGGTAGACCCACACACTTGTACAACTTGCCGTTCTGCTGATAAACATTTCACTGATCAGACCATGGAAGGCAACTAGGCTTGATATAGTCTAACAACCATAACACAGTTGTGTGCTCCTCATGCTTTTAATTCAAGTGGCCTAAACAAAAACATAGTTCTGTGCCCCTCATTCTATTCATCCAAGTTGTCTAATAAATAACACAATTTTGGGCCCCTCATGCTCCTTATCCAATCGGTAAAAAAGAATAAAAAATAATAAATGCTACATGTACGTGATGTAGTGCGTCTACCCTGCATGTTCATGCTATGACCATTATAAGGTAAAGGTTCTATGTTAAAAATGCTTGATGAATTCTGTGTATTATTTTATGGAACTTTCCATTAGATATTATTTGCATTTTTAGTCATGATAGTCATGAGTAAGAAGACGTCTATTATGTAATGTGCTTCTTCACGCATTAGTTTTTATTGCTCATTTGATAAAAACTGCCTTTTCAAATGCCCACCGAATAACTCACTGATTATTTCTATGAGTAATGAAACACAAGTCTTTGGTAAACTTCGTCGGCTTTAACTTAAGTTTCTGTGAACTCACTCTCTGTGATGAGGACACGTAAACTTGCCTTGCTTCTCATCTCAACTGGGTTCAAGTTTGATAAACTTCAACTGCTCTCAATCGCTAAACAGAACCTTCCCTTCGAAGTTGCTAATAGAACTTAGAACTATTATTCCTGATGCAATTCCAAAGAGTTACTGTGTGCACCTAAACAAATTTAGTCTTATTGCAAGTTGCAATACTACTCACTTTATAATAGCAAACTTCCATTTTATGTTCACGGTAAGTGAAAAGTTAAACTGTGAATTACAGTGATGAGGATGCTTACCTCTAAAGCGTTTTTGTTACCTTATCTTCGATCAATGTAGTTTCAATTAATAGACTTCATTAAATTTGTGCATTTAAACATATTGTGAGTGTAATTTTTTGGGTGTATTTTTAAATTGGATAATCATGTTTCGGGAACTTTTATGTCGTATTCAAATTATATTTTAGAAATTATTCAACCGGTTGTTCTAATACTCTCGTATTGATTAGTTATAACATTCCTCATTCATTAATATTTATTAATAATAAAAATTCGGCGGTTGAAAAAATGTGATTTGGCAACATTCATTAACGAAGGCATACATATGAGAATATATTCATTTAAATTTGACAATTCCCCTTCTCAAGTGGAGTTATTGAAGTACCTAAATTTTCATTTTTTGTCATCCATCAACGTAGCTGCCTAACTTCAGACGCCTCAGACGACTACGGAAATTAGACGAATCTTGCAAATTAATAAGAAAGGTTAAGCAAAAATATTATTTTACGAAATATTTAATTGATGTGGGATGAACACAAGCTCATGATGAGCAAATTACCCCTACAGATGAAGACTAAAGTTCAATAAGTTCATCTCACTTTCAGGGGAAAAACTTTGTTAAATTAGGCTTGGCGTGCAATGTACAGTCGTGATTACGATGTGCTCTGACTAATAACATTATTTTATTAAACGTTTTTTAGACACTTTTCGTATTCAACTGTTCTTGGTGCGTGATCACCTGGCAGTAGACAACTTCCAGCTGACATAGCCTTTAGATTAAAGTAGAATGGAAATTTTATACCTTCACTGCCAACTGTTCAATGTGAAAGGTTAACATTGCACCAACTACTTAAGATAGATCGTAAATTACTTTTTGTAAACATATTTGTGTGTCCGCCACATTTGATCAAATTTAGTGTCAAGAATTGATTATTGTTCATGCCCTCACCGCTGGTAAGTATCTTCTCAAATTCCTGAAGCTTTATCATGGTCATATAAGGGGAAAACATTAGCTCTGGAAAGAAGGTCAGGGAAAATTCTTGAGTTTTGTAAGATTGTGTCGATACCAACAAATTTCTCGAGAGCAACACCGGTCGCACTTTTTGGTGCTTCGAGTAATCCAGCGTGAAGATTAGCCGGCAATTTGAAGCAACGTTTTTCCAAAATTCCTTTCCTAACTTGAAGTGTAGAAAACTTTTTTATTAAAGGCCGACCGTCTTTAAAAGATTCCGCACTCCGCTGACTTCACTTCTCACTCGCAAGAGAATTTCTGGGCAATGGGAAGTTTAATGAAGCTTTTATAAGGACTTGCCTCTTTTCTTAGAAGGGAATTCAACGCCATATTTACTCCATACTTGACAGCAGCGGCGTTTATTGAGTTATAATGTACATAGACAGAAATTTGATCCCTGCTGAGATACGTAGTTCTGAAAAGTGCTGCTCTATAGGCATGTTGTGTTTATATTATTACTTACCCTTTTTTATGTACGCGTACATCACTCTACAAGTCTTCATTTCATTGAAATCAATTTTCAATAATTGAAAAATTGAAATAAATTTTCACGTTCAGTTTAATGAAAATATTACAGTTTTTCTCAAAACATCTTACCTTTCCTTAATAGTTGGAGCCTAGATACAAGTACGCTTTTAACTTTTCTCTTCGCCAAAATCCGCAGTAGCCAATCTTTCTTAAGCCTTTGTATGTTATACAAATCTATGAGGAAAATATTTCACGCTGCCTGTGAATGATATAGAGAGCAGAAAATGTAGAAATGCGCCAGCAGGAGATTAATGTTTTTCTATACAATGGTGGACTCAAAGTCAGGATTTTCTGACAAAAATAACGGAAAATCCTCTGCAGATAACTGTATACTTTTGATTCTCCAAATGATTCTCCAAATGGTGATTTTAATGAATGCTGTTGTGTTTTTATTCAATTGATTATTATTTATTCAAGTCATCCAAACACATTTTTCACTTATGTTCTAAAATACGTCGGAAGGATTTGGAAATTATGACAGTAAGAGATGTTTTCTTCAGTGTTTCTGTTCTCATTAAATCATTGTGCGCTGATGCAAATAGATGAGTTGTCTGCCGACCGACGGATTCAGTTTACAGCACGTACACCGTGCAAAAAACACTCACCTAGCATCAGATCCAGTTCTCTTATTTAATTATACATTTAATTTTTTAACAGGTTATCTATGGTTCTACAAATTATTGATTCAAATCATACCCTTAGAAGTACACATATGTGCTAACATTTTGTCAACCTGTTCAAAAGGTAATTATGTTACACAGTAGATAAAAGCATTTATTACAGATTTGATTCCGTTGAAGCTATGGAAAACTTGAAGCCAATTGCTGACGGACGAAGGCTAAAGATCACCGCAAACTGGCATGCGTATCGAAAATTTGGAATAGTATTGCTAGTTTTTAACTTCATTATACACTAACTAAGAATTTTTAATCACAAGGTATTCCTAAATGTTGTTTTACTTTTTAAACTACAGTACAGATTGCAAATTAGTGTATTTCAAACCGATTTGACATAAACCATTCATTTACGTTATAGTTGCTACAGGATATCGTTACACATCAAGAAAAAGCTGTTGAATAATGAAAGGAATATCGCATTATAATGTAATAAATTTATTGACCGTACACTCCTGCCAAAAAAGGAATAAAGATAACAGTTGAATTCGTTTTGAACCGTTCACACAGTATAACTTTAACTAAAGTTTACATCGCTTCGATTCTGTCGCTGAAGTCACATGAATAAGCGTTTATTGAGAATTCAATATATTGTTTCCTTTTCCTCAAAAAGTCCCTGGAAAAGTATCTGGAGACTGTGTTTGGCATGTAACAGAGTTTCTATACGCCTGCTTTGAATCCAGGGATTCATAAACTATGTATATCCTCCCCAAGAATCTCCTGTTTGAGCCAGAGGTTTTTAAGAGCCTTCATTATCTGAGTCTGAATTAGGCTATAGTTCACAAAAGAGAGGCTGTAGTTTTTCCCACCACAAATGTGAGTTTCAACTTTAGAAACTCCTCACAACCCTTGTGGGATATATATATATTCATGCTTCCTCTGGGGGTTCATTCGTCCCAGTTTAAAAATTTTTGGGTTGGACTGGACTCGTTTGTCACTCGCTCGAAAATCTTGCCAACGAAACTGCAGGTGCGTTCATATGAACAAACGTTACCTCATTACGCTCCACATAGTCGATGTGATAGAAGGCAGGCTGTAGCGGGGTATAAATTTGCTATATAATGTGAAGGCTGGGCAGAAAACTCCTTTGAATTCTACTCTTATACATACATACAAGTTTTATAATTTAGTCCTTTTCATTGAAGTGTGCGACTGCTTTTTATATTTGTCGCTTTAGAAAACAACATCGTTTCATTACACTTTTCGTAACAAGGTAAAATGCCTTATGACATTGGAAGATCAGTACAAAAAAGCTATTGAAGTTCGTGCCCCTGCGCAGTTACGAGTAGTTCCAGGGAAATGCGGAACACAAAAAGCCGCCAACTGTAACACCTCCATACTGCAAACGACGGAGCTAGACTCAGTTCGCAACCAAGGCAACCAGTAAAAAACAACGTAGGATCTCGGAGACAAAAACACTAAATGAATTTTTAAGAATTTTTTTTACCGAACGTGTTCGCTGAATATTCACTCACGAGCAGCTTGCAGTTGCACGCACAAGTTTGCTAACATTGTTCACATCCTGAAGCTTTGTTTTTACCACGACGCCAGAGACAGAAGTTGTGCAAGGAAAAGAACTGATTTTGGAATAAGCTCCAGACGCACAATAACGTCTCTTTCACTGACATCTATAAGATTGACAAGCAGAATACTACTTCCGAACAGACAGTAGTTAAGCATTTCAGAACAAATGGTTAACGAGAAAAGTTAAGGTTTGTTCCGTTGTTAGATTGAATATGCTGATTGTGTTGCTCAAGACAACTTTCTGCATAAATTTCCTTAGGATTTGAAGCACAAAATTTGAAAAAGAGCAATACGTTTTTTTATTGTTCGCTTGGGGTTAAATTCCATCGAATGCTTGAAGAAAGAATTGTTTTTCTTAACATTTTGTTTATGACGTTATAAAGCTCTTAGCGCGATTAAATCGGGAACAAATGCAGTTTGACGGAAGTTCTAAAGAAATTCCCTTATCATTGAGGTATTTCTGTTAAGTCGAATATTTGTGCGAAAATGATCATTCGGAAAAACTCCTGTTTGCATGAAAGATCAATACCCAAATCTCACTCTAAGAATAGACATAAAAATAGCTTGAAATGTTAAATAAAGTTTTATTGAAGTTAAGATTGGACTGACTACCAAAATATTGGGAATATTATAAACTTATTAGCATTTGTTCTACTCATTAGTAAAGTAACTATGGTTTTATCCATTTTTATCACTTCTTGGGCAAATGATAACAATGGATTAGAGAGTTGGTCTGTGAACATTGCAGTAAAAGAGTTCCTTTTTTAGCATAAATTTGTCGGTAAACAAGAAAAGCGAGCCTTGGTCAGTCGTTAATTGAACAGAGGAAGATTTCGGAATAAAGTTTCCGTTCGTACATGCTACCATCTCAGGTAGCATGAATTTCTTGTTTAAGACGCCAAAAATGACACAACAAAAAATAATATTTCTCTACTAATCTCTGAAAATTAGCTTACACTGGAGATGCACAGTGATATTTATCATTCAATAATTTCTTAGAAATAACTTGCAAAATTAAACTTGAATTTAGCAGACCTTGCATATTTTCACGTGTTTACGCACATAAGCTTTGGAAAAATTCACTCAGAAATGTCGGTCTTAATAATATTTGTCGTGTTGTCAGATGGCTTCAATTTTTTTTTTTGAATTTCACGCCGATGTGAAAATCAAGCGTAGAAGATCAGGCCGTCAAATACCGCACGATTCCAAGCGAAGGATGCCCAAGTCTAAGCCTCGCCCGGAAATAGATAAGCCCTGCAGTACTGAGATTTCTCTCAGTCAAATTCATATTTCGACTGCTTAACGGAAAACGATTTTTGAACGCCGTTCTGGAGAGCGTTGAAAATCCGGACGTCTCGAGGATAAATATTTAAAGCGATAACGTGCGTATAATGAGAGCTGTCGCACCAGGGAAATTCATATTCTGAATTCACACTGAAGAAAAAATGCCGAATTTAGTTAGTGCAACTGCTGAAAAAGTTGAATTCATTGGAAAAAAAAATTATTCATAATTCCAGCATACGTTATTATTGTAAAAAATAAAAACTTCAACTTCTGTGATTATAATAATTGTAGTTGATTTATTGCTGGAGTTCAGAAGACCTTGAACAAATGGTCAGGCAAATTCTTTTGAGCTTTCCAAATTTGATATTACGATCAAGACATCATAGTAAGTGTACATTCTTCATGAATTTCAATTGATTGCAATGTTAAGATTTATGTCAATTTTTTGCGCGTTACAAGTATTGCTGAGTATAATAAAATAGTCTGAATTGCCACCTACGAGTGTTGTGGTCTCGACGTTTGAAGCCTCAAATACCCTTGCTAGCTGTGACATATTTACAATGTAGGAATAAATTGCTCAAACGCATAAGTTGAGAATCTCGTAAATTTATTCGAAATTATGGATACTGAAGAAAAGAACTGAATATCATCTTTCGAGCAGAAGTTCTTTTTGAGTGGTCATTACCTTGAGCAAAATGGGCCGAATCAGGAAATCGATACGCTTGGTTAACTTACCACCGGTGAATAAATGCAAAACAGCTAAGCCAGTTGAAAATTGGGTACTAATATAATAATAATAATAATATCTAATCATAATAGTTGTGACTCATATTGTTCTTGATCACTCGGCGAGCTAGTAGTTATTTCCTATTGCATGAAAATAGTAAAACATTTCATTTCTGATTCCAACTTTGAGTTAAAGGATAAAGAGTTACATTTCATCTCAACCATCTTGTAAATATTTTAGAAAACTTGTTACACGAATCACTGAACCATTTAAGCGAATTTATATTCATATTATTCGTTTGTTCCGACTGTGTTAAAAACACGCTCTTGCTACCGTTAGTCAAACGTATTGACCATTAACTTTTTCCAACTTAAATAATAGATCTGTTTTCCGGGTTTGCAATTGGAATTGAAATTCCCTGTAACACATTGTGAAGTGTACATAAAAAGCCTGGCTGAACAAATTCAGGGTAACAAAGGAACGAAGCAACCAGAAATTCTCAGCAGTTAAATGTACTTTAAAACGTTTACCTAAACTCGTTCAACATAAAAAGTAACGTGTCAAGCAAAAAGTGGGGACATTTCAACTAGAACTACACTCAGAGTGTAGCTACTACTACTGAATAACCTATGATATTTATTAGGGAATAAGTAGTATATCACCCCGACCGGGAATAATTCCTGGCTATTTATTCTAATTCTGAACAAGTAAGCAATATTCAAAGTAAACTGCTCTGATAATTTACTTTACGAGTCTGTCATTTCATTCACAAGTGATGTTATGTTCGGCAACATATTAAGAAGTATATCTGCTAAAAGTTTTTAATTATCATCGTAGTAATAAAAATGTAGTTGAATTTAAAACTTCACAGCGATCTTTAGTACTTGTTTTACATTTTTTAGAAAACCTTTTCTTTTTTCTTTCCCTTGCAATAAACTTCCTTGTTAGTCGGATCATAATAAACTAAAGAAAACAATGCCCCCATGATTTGCTTCCAAAATAAACATAACTCGGTCGATCAGAGATGCTAAATTTTGGACTGCATTGCCTGCATGGCGGTCGACACGCAGCTAAACGAGGCTTCCTAAATGAATTCAAACACGATCCTGACTCGCTGTCGCTGCACTCACGTGACTTCAGATGATAGCAACTGTTTGAATTTGCCGACAAGTTACTGTTTGAATTTGAAGAACAAGTTACTGTTTGAATTTGAAGAACAAGTTACTGTTTAAATTTGCCGACAAGTTACTGTTTGAATTTGAAGAACAAGTTACTGTTTAAATTTGCCGACAAGTTACTGTTTGAATTCAAAGAACAAGTTACTGTTTAAATTTGCCGACAAGTTACTGTTTGAATTTGCCGACACGGTACTATTTGAATTTGCCGACGACTTACTGTTTGAATTTGGTGACAAGTTTCTGTTTGTAGTTGTAGACAAGCAACTGCCTGAAGTTGTATACATGTGACCATTTAAAGTGGTAAACATGTGGCTGTCAAAAGTTGTACACATGTTATTGCTTGAATTCATAGAGAAACATATGTTTGAAGTTGTTGACAAATTACTGTTTGAAGTTGAAGACAAGCAACTGTACGCGGTTGTATCCAAGGTGAATTGGTTAATGTCTTGCACTTATGTTCGTAGTTCAAAATTGTCCAAGTGCACTAAGGTGAGAGAATCGCAAAGCTCAGAGAGGCAGTCGAGATCTGTTTTGCAGAATTTAGTGTCATCATTAAGTTTGTTTTGTTTGTTTGAAGAATTGTAAAAGTTACTTGGAACTTAATTAGAAGTAAAGTTTTGTTTGTTAAACTTTAAAATTGATTTTAATTCTTCACTTCAGAGTGTGTCATGCATGAAGCAGCCTCCTAAAATGATTAAATATCCTTTCTAAAATTTATTATATACTTATTTAAGAAAATTTCAGCTCAACATTTAAAAATAAACTGCCCAGTAATGAGTTAATGCATCACTCATTAGGTCATTGCATGCTGTCCTGAGCAGAATTGTCAGTTCGTACTACATTTTATAACATTTTACAACATTTTACTACGCTATACAACATTTTACATCTTATACAACTTCTACAACTTTTACTACTCCCGCAGTATTTACAGCTTTTACAACTTTACACTAGTGAATTTTTTCGACCTTGTTGCTATGATTTAATTTTCAAAACAATAATAAGTAGAGGAAAAAATATACCAGACCTGCAGAAATATTTCCATATGTAACACTTATTAAACTTTCATTGAATTGTTATCATTATATTCAAATAAATAACTGGTTCACAAAATTTGTTGCACACGACGTATCATTTGTTGTAGAAGTACGAAGACTTAAAATTATCAGCAAATAGTTGAGCCTCTCGAATGGTTGAAGACGCAGGGAGGTAACATGGCTGCTAGATTACTTGTTTGTTCAAAGCTCGTTTGAGTGATCGAATATTTTATGAGCACAGAGGTCATACTGGGTTATACAGGGTTGTAAAATGTCATATAAATTCATACAAAGTCGTGAAGGGTCATGCAAAGATATACAGGGTCACACAAGGTCATACAAGGTCACACAGGGTCCAGCAAAGCAGTCTAACACATTAAGGTTATGGACAACTTTCGTGAACGCTCGTGTCAATGTGTGATGAGTAATGGCACTCACTTGATAGATTAAATTTTTAAAATCACATAAAAACAAAATAGCATTATACGTACGTTTGTAAGTAGAAGCACATTTCTTATTCTTTACTCCATTTGGTCTATATTATAGCTATAAACATAGAAGTAAGGTCACACCGCTTCACTCTGTAGTAAAGTGTAGCTTTAGCGCTGCTACTGTAAAACGACCTGAATAAAGGTGACCTTTTTCAATAGAATTTCAAATGTGCTTTTTTTCTAAGAAATATGTAGATGCAACACGAGTTTGAATATCAGAACTTGTAATTTTCTTTCGCCTACCAACAACAATATTAAATGATGGTTCTAATGCGGACATCACCGGACTACGGAAAGCAATCATAAAAACGTTGGCAAAATACACCAAAATATTCTACAAAAATCTAATAGCGTAAATTTCTTTGATTAGAACATGCTGTGACATTCTAGTGTTCCTTAAAAAATGACTTTTACGAAATTCTTACCAATTCAAACAAAAAAATTACGATATTTGTCCTCATGGTGTAATCTACCAATATCCACTGGAGAACCGTTTTATGTAATACATGTTTTGTCTATCACTGAAAATTAACAGCAATGCTCAACAACTAAAAATAAATTTTCCTTTAGGATGTTTTTTATTTGTTAACTATTACGAAAACTTTCACATTTAAATCTTATGATGCTACCTCACCGCAAACTACCAATGGAATAGTTCATGAAATTGACTCGACATTTAACGTCGCTGCATTTCCCCTCGACTGCCCAGTGCCCTCGTTGACCAGCATTGCGGGCATTCAAAGGAAATAGGAACCTATAAATTACAGCGCGTATCGGTGATACGATGTCCAAGTAGCTGGTGTAATGCTCAAAACTGTGACCTACCCGCCTCCTGCCAAAAAATTGGTTACCGTTTTTGATAATAAGATAGAATAACAAACATCTGGATTTGCGTTACTTTTTAAGGCTTCTTGTAAGTACTCTTACTTAAACCTTATAATATAGTGGGGTTAAAACGAACTCTTGGGCTCTAACTTTTACTTCTGGTACCAAGTTGTGCTCGAACTCCTCACACAAACATCATTTGAAACCAACTTTGGCACAACAGGTTTTACAGCTGCACAAGCACCGATACGAGGTGTTCAAATTGATGGGTCATTACATTAGCAATGCGCCCCATTCGCTCAGGTTAATTGCAACGAAAGAGATACTTATTTCCTGCTCCTCGATCGGCAAGTGATGAATTTCAAGGTGATTTCGAGTGCTGAAAATGGCTGCGTGGGGCGATCGTAGTGATTAAAACCTCATCATCGAGCGATTAAATTACACCAGCTTTTAAACCTTCAGCAAATTTTTAATCTAAAAGCAGTGACTTGAATGTTATCATAAGCCATGGCTAATATTAGTTTAATTATTTTCGGAAGGGCTGGTGTGTACTTTTATTTATGGTTGTCGTACCTACTCCATGAAGTGATGTGATTTTAACAATGGCTTAACGTATATAATTGAAAATGCAAACCAGAGAAAAGTAACTCTTTGACTATAGCTTACGTACATATTGATAATTACAATCAGATGTGTAACAATTTACCCTTCATGAAAACTTATGACGTATAACTTCTTCTATGACCCAGATAATCAGTCTCGCAAATACAATCAATATCAGAAGCGTATGATCGAGATCAAGATCTAGATTAAAATAAAGTGTTCGCATTCAAAGTCTGAGGATCAAATAAAATTTTAGAACCAGAATAACAGTCACAGAATGTTCTCTCGGAATATCTGTCAGCTACTTTTCGTTTTCTTATAGTAATTTTTGAATACTCATTATCTCTATGTGAGTACTTCTTACATCAGTACAGTACTTCTTACATCTTACCTTACATCAGTACAAATATCCTTCACCTATCTAAAGGTGAACGCCTTTCATCTGTCCAAATGCCCTTACTTTATCTAAATGCCCTTCATCTATTCAAATAGCCATCAAATGTCCAAATACCATCATCTTCCTTAGTATCTTTCATTGAAATTCTTCAAAATATCCCAATAAATCTAACTAGTTATCCATGTCAAGTTCAAATATCTTATTACTATGCTGTACAAATATTCAATAGTCCAGCAGAAATATTTACCCTGCCCTCTACTGATAGCTTCTCTAAAATAAAACGCTCAATACCCAGTACTATCTACTTACGTTCTTCACAAACCTTTGTAAACAGTTTTTGAAACACTTTTTTTGGCGGTTGTTCGAGCATATTGTGTGCATTGCTCTCAGAAAATTTTTATCTGCTCTTCTAAAGGATTTTCGTAAAACTTTTAATATCTTCTTTAATTTGATTAATACAATCTACAAACTTTCAGTTCTCGTAACACTTAAATATCGAGCAAATGCGATATCCAATTATCCTTGAGTAATTCTTTTAGGAGGTTATTATTCACTCATCATTCACCCTAACCTAACCAACCACCACAAATCAGAGCTTCATTCACTCATTACTCACTCTAATTTAACCTAACCTAACCAACTCATCACTCATCTTCAGGAATCAGGGCTAGTGCCTCTGAGCTAAAACATTACCGCCTACACAGTAAACTTCGGACATCAATAAAGTCTCGTGAACGTTTTGAGTTCATTGAGGACTGGAAGCAAATACCAGAAGTTGTCGCATCTGTCTTGTTTAGGAAGATGCCTAAAAATCAGTTACATAAATATCGCTCCAAGCCGGGAACTTTTCCGTTTCTTTTTGAAATATTAAAAAATTCAAGGGCAGTTCAATTTTTTATCATAGACTCTGCTAGTCAGCGTCCCAAGTTAACCAATAGGGAAAATGAAACGATCTATATAAAAGGTGATGCATAAGTAACACCTACTTTTTAGAAAATAAATAATTTATGAATGACTTAATTAATTAATTTATAGTTATTTAAGTAATTCAAAACATAATTATAGATTAAACTTAGAGATTTTCTTTATCATTTCCCATCTTTCCAATCTTTTTAACTCCCATGTTTTTTGTCAATAATTTTGTATGTATGTCAATGTGTTTCATATAATCTGAGAAAATAGAAACGGTTATTTTTTTCGGCGTTTCAAATTTTAGCATTAAGCAATTGGAAATCTATAACCATAATAACATGAAAGTATATAAAAGCGACTGAGGGATATTTTATATGATAAGGATAACTTTGAACGTATTCCTAAGAAGGTAAAATTATTATTGGATTTTAAAGAACCACACAGTAAGAAAAAGTAACAAGAAATAAATTCGAAAAACCATTCCACTTCAAATGCTGTGTTAAAACTCTGCTCGTACATATCATTAGAGTGGAAATTGGCTTCAAGATAATTGTCTCAATGTTTTTATATTGGATTACTACATTCGTGGAGCGGTTATCAAAAATGTACGTTTAATTTTTTTCATAGAGAATCGCCACACTTGCCACAGTTATCTATTGTATGATTCCTGATTAAACTTAATTTTTCGACAGGGGGCTAGTTATTCCAGAAGTCTTTTGGGCCTTAAAAAGAAGATATTGAAAAAAATGAAAACCATGATTTTCTTCTATTTAGCTTCTCATAGTTATTTCCTTTTAGGATTAGATTAATCGAACTGTGCGGTAATGGTCAGCAAGAGTCAAGTTCTGTAGAGTAAAATAACTCTGTTGCAATAGTTCTATTTAAATATAACTTTATTCGAAGCAACTTCAAGTCATGCCTATAGCATGAGACCATTACAGTCATCCTTAAAAAGTTTAGCTTCTTGTAAGGAACGAAGCTGCCTCCACCAAACCCAAAGCTGACCAAGAAACACTGCATCAGTCCTGGAGAATCAACCTTGCTTTCAGAAATACAGCCTGTTCTTGTGAATGATAAGGTCAATGGTTGTAGACTCGAGTCTAACCAAAATGAAATTTTATTTAGGAAACTTCGAGCGCATTTGTCTTAAATAATTATATATAGATATAAATTCATCACTCTAAAGAGAAATTTCTATGAAGATTTTCTTTCAATAATATTTGTTTATGCTTGGCATTCTAAAGATTCTTGTACAGGTGAAATCAATATTTTAAAATAAATGTATATGTACTGATTTGAACGCTGCTGGACAAATTACAACTTGTGTATAAATAAATGTTGGTTAATAATCGTTACTTTTTTTAGAGCAATAATTGTGTCTATCAGCTGTCAAAATTGGAAATTGTTATAACTTTTTTAGTAATAATTGATATTTAGGTTTGTCATTATGATATTCAACTGTTAATTGGTATGTAAGTTTGCATGAACTCTCAAACTTCATTTAGAAAGTCAATTCATGATGTATTCATCTAGTTGCATTGTTATAACAATTAGCCTAAAAAAATGAAATGATATTTCATTACATTGCAATGGCGCATTTTGTAGAACGTAGGTAACAATATTAAAATTTGAACGTTCGAGCTATTGACGTTATCAAATATTTACAAAAATATATTTAAAGTAATGAAATGAATCTATATTAAAAATCTCTGACGTCAATAATTACTATATAATTTTTTGAGCCTCTGGAGCGAAGTAAACATTCCAAGTTCTGTCAAATCTAAGATGCAACTCAATAATAAAAAAATCACGAGGTATAAGTCACTTGTGCACTGCTGGTGCTTGCCAGTATTAAATAAAACAATATTGCTCTTAAGACGATATGCAAATCCGACTCTTTTACTATAATTTATTTACGAGCGGTATATAAAATTATTATTGCATTAGAAAATATACTTGCAGAATATGAATGAATTCTCAGTAACACGCTGGCAATATTACGGAAAGAGAACATTTTAATGCTAAAAATGTAGGTTTTACGATCAATACATGCACGTTGAAGCACAGCTCAGACGTGTTCTAACGTTTACCTGAATTAACAAATTTTCATCGGTTTCGATTGGAAAGCTAGGAAAAGTTACGAAAGTATACCGTTATGATAATGTTGCTTATAAATTCAATGCATATCAACTTGCGTGATCAATGCGTTACTCAAATCTCTAGGTTGAAAAAATAATGAGTAATTTCCGTCGATCATGCTATGTTTCATTGATGTTAACAAAAGTATACAGAAATCTAAATTTGTCTCACCGTAAAGTCTAGGATGCTCGTCATTCCAGTGCCAATGCACCTAAAAATTGAATACATAGACATTTATGCATAATAGCGTTCTAAATATTTTAGTGTTTTTTATTGAAGTCGATCGTCTTCTATGTCTGTGCAGTGAATCAAGAACGGAGGAAAATACTGTAATTTACATTGCTGACCAAATATTCGAAGTGCTGTGACAATAGCAGTGCCGGAAGAGGTTGTGTAGACATTATACGATAAAATATTGTCATGAAAGAAAACTAATCTTTTTGCTTTGCAGATATTATATGTTTTGTCTCTTAAAAACTAAATCTCAACTGGATTTCCCAGGCACAAAACGAACAATTTTCAGTGCTCTGACTTAGAGAGTGTTAAAAACAAATCAATCGAGTTAATAATTGTCATAATTTCAGGAGACACTGATATGAAAAGTTCTTGTTGTGAAGACTTACTCTATATTCAACTAAGTTATTTTAGTTAAACTCGAAGTCGAATTAAATTATGACTAAGGAATATGTAAAATATAGAAGAAATATGCATGTCTGAACCAGGCAATGTTCACGGATCTTGCAATTCTCATACGTATACTTATTTATTTATATTCTCAGAAGAACAACCCCTGATGCCAATTAGAAACTTAAGTTTTTGCAAAATAGACATCGAAATATAAACAGAAAATTAAAGAATACAATGATTTGTTGAAACAAGACGGAGTTTTACCATGAAAATATAATTACTCTCAGATGTGCATGGTTACTGGAAGTCTCAACACAGACGTAAGTATTAATAAATTAAATCAATATGTCACAAATTTCAACACAGACGCTAGTAGTACGAATAATTGACTAGATATCAGAAGAAAATAACTTAAAATGATCGGAGGAATGTGTATCTTGTGAGAATCGCTTTTCAATACAGAATATCATTTTTGAGCCATGGATACATTTCAAAGAACGATGGAAGCATGAAGTCGCTGTTGGTAGAACTGACAAATTCATAGGACTCCAGCGAACGACAGACTGAACACGAACTGAACGACAGACTGAACACGAAAGTGCTACACAGCAACAATTTCTGGAAAATATTCTTCAATGGGTCTCAAGGCCTTTCAATGATTGAACTCTTGTAATATTAAAAATCCAATCATCTTCATTCGCAGTAGAGGCTCGAAATTGTGATATTTTTAAACTATGGTACTCCTTGACCCACAGAGAACGCTAGCGGAGCTCATTTGCCGTAGCAGAAATAGAGATTTTGAATGGGACTCTTCTGTTATTGACCCAATGTGTAGTATGTATAGGCCTCTGATTAGAGTAAAGATTGAATTCCATATAAATGTAGCATGATATCGTAGCTCTCGGTGATGAGTGCTAGAACCTCATTCGGTGAGGTAGTGAGAAGCAATGGACACGCCTGAAAGTAGAGGCTTGTTATTGGATAGATGATCAAAGTATTATTAATAAAAGTATCGTAGGGTAGGGGGTGAAATGAATCTCGATACCCCAAAGGAAGGCGAATTGCTGTGTTGTTGTTGGTACTTCAGGTGAAGTTGAATTACTCTGTGTGATGTGTTATTTATCATTGATACGCTATCATTCATATTTTACTCATAATTGATTTGTTAAAATTGTCAATTCCCATTCATGTAGTGGATGAAATTCTTTACATCTAGTGCAGACATCCACATGCAAGACTTGAGACGCTTGTCTAGTAGACAGAACATGCTTTTAGAAAGATCACACCTGAAGCCTGGACTCGAGTTTTTATCTTAGTTACTTTACTACATTACGGAGAAAAATTCAGTCGTTCATGTTATAGAAAACATATTTTGATTTCGTCAGAATGTTTTTAACGTAGGAGTAAATATTTACTTTACAGGTATTTTAGGCATAAACTCCTAGTATCCTACAACAGGTACATAAGTGAGCTTTACTTTTCCACGAAAATAATGACTATTTATGACAGTATCATGCGTGAAATGAGACTTTTCTGTCACAAAACACGACTTGTTTGTTCGATGGCTTTGTTTTCATGAAATTAATTCACAATTAAAAATTCTATGAACGTAAAAAGTTGTCTGTGGTCGTTGTTTTATTAATGCCAAGGCTCCAATATTCCAAACATTAAGTAATACGAGCTCAATAATTGCCGCAGAAAATGTATACGTGTACAAAGTTGTTCAAAACATACCCACGTAATTGGATATACGAACCTAAGTAAATATGATGTAAGAAAAATGTTCACAGGATGAGTTTTTACCTCTGTCTACGCTAAAATTAGAACATGTTTTCTTCTAAGAAGGTTTTTTTTTGTAAATGCATTTCCAGAAGTTGAATACAATCAATTTTAAATCCCTACTAATAAAGGCAATAGAGATAAATCTTTTTTATGGGTGTACAAGTGCGAATAATAAGCCGCAAACCAAGCTTTTGCTTTTGCTAGAAGAAACAAATCAACACTGAAGTGTTTCACTCTGGGAATTCAAAATGGCACCCGTGTCTAGGCTTGTATCTTTGCCTCTTTTTTTTGGAAGTCGCTGTCTCTAACAGACTACTATTGTGTTGCAGGCAGCTGTCTCTACCAGATAAGGCTAAAGATCTTCTATAATTATTCAGGAATGCCATTTTAATCAAGTGGCTTCCGGCAGCATGGAACTAGCACAATGCTCTCCGAAACATTTCTTTCCGAAGCACTGGTTTCTGTTGCTTCGACCCCGTGTAAGAAGCAGCTCTAGATCCCAAAGAAAAAAAAGGTCATAAATTTTGCTGTTTTCTGTTCTAAAGGATTCTAATTTAATGAGGTGTCTAGAGCTTAACAGCATGTAACAAAATGCAATTTTTTACCATTGTATTTTGCTGGTGGGGTGAGAAAGTCTATTTTAAAGACGTAGAATGGAGTAAATTTTTCTTCTGTTTCATCAAGCCAAATTGCATTACGTAAATGTACCTAGGCCCTAAAATTGTTAAATCACTAATTAAGTAGCAAATTACCACACAGTTCACACTATTTGTTACCTTACCTTACAAATAATTTTCAATCGTCAAAATTTTCCTTGATTCTTAGGAGTCGCAAAAGTATGACAGGAACTTATTTATTCGTATCTCATCTGCAGAAGTTATCTTTCAGTCTTCTTTTAACTTTTCTTCGAGCTGCAATCGGTTGCACCATTCTTGTTGTCTTCAAACATAAGCATTCAAAGCTGGTATTCAACAGTAGATAACGTTTGAAAGTATGTAATAGTATTCAACATTCTCTAGAACATTCATCTATGTTGCACTACAAAGCAGAATACTCACAAGTTTATGTAAATTTCATTCGTTGATAATAAGTTATTTCTAATGAGTTAGTTACTTGGTTTACAAACATGAATATTATCAGTCGAAAAATTAAAGTAAGTATTCAGATTTAGATTGTACAAACTTCAAAACCGTAGATCAGTATGAACTTTACCGACCGTTCTGTACATCTGTGCAATACTACTCTTAAGGAAGACATTTTAAATGTGTATCTAAAAAGCAAGACTGAGATCGGGTTATTGTCTTTTTATTTCTTATTAAGGGTTTCATGTGCAACGTGCTGCGTTAAATCCAATCCTAATCTTATTAATGAAACATACGGTGGCCTGATTAAAGAAACCACATTCCAGTGCCACAACGATGCTCAGCCATACACCCGCTTGTGTGATCGATGCGAGTACCCATAGAATTTAAATGAATTTTACCAGAGAATGAAGCGAAAATAACCAGTGAGCTGTTTCCTTCGTAGTTATGAAACAGTTGCAATTGCTTCAATTCACGATTCTGAAATTATTTCTACCATAACAGAAATGAATACAACTTTCGCTACTGAAAAGTAGAAGTTTTTTAAGTGAGAAATATCAATGAGTTCCTGTACGCAAAACATTATTGTGAAGAAGAAAAAAAGAATCATATTTTCAATGAGATTATCTTCTTTATAGTATAGGGAGTAAAGTAACTACTATCGAAATTCTTCACAACAGTTTAGTCTCATTGCATAAGTCAACATCTTAAAGGAAATTTAAAGCATACGTTACAAATAAAATGTAAATGACAAATCAAAGCTTAAATAAGGTGCACTGAGAAGGTAGAATGTATCTAATGAAGCTCTGTCATGTATAACTTAAGTATTTTAGAGTAATAATTTACTTTAAAGTAATTAGCCAGATTTAATTGACATTCTCTCATCGGCATCTCACAGTCATGTTTAAATTTTTGTACCGATTCTTCCAGTGTGTGCTTACTATATAATTTCTATCATATGATTTCTGTTTACGCATTAATTTTCGATATCTACGAACACTTATTTATAACGAAACTATGTCTTCAAACGTAAGGGCAACGATCCTTTTTAAAGCAATGATGAAATATAAGACAACAATTTCTTTGATGTACAGTATCCGCTAGATAAAAAGATATTACATAAAAAATCAGTATTAAAGGAATGTTATTCGTCTCATTGTAAGACAATTATTGTACGAAGAATTTCGTTGAGCCAGATATTACTGCTGCGTTACGTTTTTTTTCAGTCACAACCTTGCATTGATTTGCAGGAGGTAACATGTCGCTTGCACCAAAGCCGTCTTTAATTCACACATTTCAATCGAAGCATTGTAGACTTGTATTCAAATGATATAAATTAGAAAGTTTGAATGCACGATGAAAGGCTGAAGCATAAAATATTGAAACTAATTCAGAAAGTTCTTACAGAAACCGATATCGTACTAAGCTCAGTCTTAAATCATTCGACTAACATTATCGTTACAATGATGTGTTTGATCTTGGCTTTAGCTTACATAGAAACTGTCAACGATCACTGAAATACTTAGTTGTATCATTTCTTGACCACAAATTTAAGTGGAATTTTAGAGCGTGAAAATTTTTAATTTTACGATTCAAGCTGAACTGAAAGATGAATAATTTTGCAGTTCACTTCTTACGCCGCGAGTTGTTATTGAAATTAAATAATGTTTGTAAATTGAATAATTGTTTTTTACTTCTTGTGACAAAGCGGTCTTTGGAGAGAAAATACTATCCGAAGTTATATAAACAAGTTCAACATCTGACGCTTAGTTAAACAAACAGCTGTTAATAATTCGACTCACAAGTGCACTGCAGAGCCCGTAGCATTTAGTTTTGATTATTAATTCGCTCCTGGAAGTAAGTAAAGCAGCCAGACATTTCTCAGCTTCACACACATCAAACGAGTCGCAATCGATGTTTTACGTGTGCGACACAGCATTGTATGTAAGGTGTATAGCTGAATTCTTTACGAGATGCAGTGCACATTAATTATTTAAGTAATATTCTATCAATCTTTCTAGAAACTTTTTTCTTCTCTGCATAATGAATTAAACTATTTAAAAATATATTATTTAAGTGATATGAACACGCAAATGCGTTAAAACCTACGCATTGCCGGAAAATGTTCAGCAACTAAAATTACTTATTTGGAAATTGAGTTCGAATATTGAGTGATATTTTGCTAACAAAATCCTGTTTATTCTCTGTGAAGGGTTTAATTTATAGGAATATGTGCTACAAGACATCATTTATAATTACTACATGTGACCTCACATTGTTGTGCTGTGCAATTGTGTGCTCATCATTCTGATGCAGTCCCTGCTAATCCATCTTATCATTCTGATGCAGTCCCTGCTAATCCATCTAATCATTCTGATGCAGTCCCTGCTAATCCATCTAATCATTCTGATGCAGTCCCTGCTAATCCATCTTATCATTCTGATGCAGTCCCTGCTAATCCATCTTATCATTCTGATGCAGTACCTGCTAATCCATCTTATCATTCTGATGCAGTCCCTGCTAATCGATTTGATCCATTCCATTCGATCCATTCGGTCAAAGCAAAGCGATTTGAAAAAAGAAAGTAATGTTGCCACACTCTGTATAAGTTACAGAGAGATTTCCTGCCGAAACCACGCATGACTCGTTTCGTTTGTTCATTTTTGCACTATTTGGGAAACCGAATGAGGCTGAGGGACTGTCACCTCTCTCTTTGTAATTAGCGTTTAAATAACCTACTTCTTCACTTACCTAACCAAAAATAACCGGTGTAAAAAGTACCCAGACTACACGTGTAAATTCCTCCGTAATTGATGCTACTGCCCAAGCTTTCAACTAAAATCTGATGAAAAATATAAAGATTAAAGGCAAACCCAACCTCAGCAGCCGGCTAACAAAGAAAAGTTGAAGAATAAAAGTGATAAAGACCGAGATAAGCCGGCGCTGCGGCAACAAATTTGCGACTGCATTTAACTACAGCTCCATTAGTGCAGGAAGAGGGGCCAGTGTTGCGTGCTACGCATGCGCAAGTCTCCATGTCATACGCACGCATGAAACCGACCTCGCTGTAAATTGTCGCCCTACTTATACTGCTGATCTTGGTGAAGTCTGATTTCGCCGTTGCACCGCTGAAATTTCACCGTTTAAAAGGGATAAAATTAAATACCTTGGATATATAACGCATTTTTTAGTTTATCCGTGGCACTATTAGAATCTGAATATTTTTCAGGAATATACACAAAATTTCCATTCTGTCTCTTATTTACCGTTAACATGGCCATGTATGAGAAGAAAGCTAACAACGGAAACAGGGCATATGTTCAGTGATTTGATGCTTCTGGTATCCACAATACAATGCTTATGATACAGGTTTAGTTTAGATAAAAAAATCAACCAAACATTAACGCTGAGAGTGCAAGAGATGTTATAGGTCAAAATTCTTTGTAATCTTTAGCATCGTACTCTTCGGATAATATTTTGAGAGCGAAAAAAATTGATATTAATAACATTTTTTATAATACCCGAGTTACATTATTATATTATTCAAATGAGACTTCATAATCAAACGCAGAAATCATCGGGAAATGAAAACACAGTTCAATGGAAAGCATCGTGAATGAAAGCCCGCAACTGACTCAATGAAGAACAGTGTTGTTCATTGTGTACATTGATTTCATATTCTGCTGCCTCTGTTGATGTTGGCTGAGTAAAATAGAGCGTAAATATTCAGATGATTGAAATATTAACTAAAATAATTTTTTTAAAAACTTACACAACAGGCTTATCAAGTTTTCATCAATTGACTTTGCATGGTAGAACAAATTACGCATTCAGATTGAAAAGTAAGTTAAATTTCAGGAGTAAAGTCCGTAGACATTTTGAGCTTTTCACATATGAAACTAAGTTAAATTTTAGGAGTAAATTCCGTAGATATTTTAATTATATCCTCATATGATAGAGAGTAAGTTAAATATTAGGAGTAAAGTCCGTAGACATTTTGGGATTTTCACACATGAATCTAAGTTAAATGTTAGGAGTAAATTCCGAAGATATTTTGAGTTTTTCTGTTATAGTTGATGAGGGAGATGAATGTACGAGTATAAGAGTGCATTTAAAGGGGAAGCAATGTTTTTCATTACATAATAAATATAATTGACTATTTATTGATGATCCTTTTAAATGATTATTACCATTGAGGTTTTTGAAAACGGATGAATTTAGATACAGCATATTTGATGAAGTTTATTATATTATAACTATTGCTTATATGAACAGTAATATGAGCCTAAATATGGACGTCAATAGGAGAAGTCAGGTATTAAAATGTAACCAATTAGCATGCTATCAGGAATTAAGATGTTGACTATTAGCATGCTGTCAGGAATTAAGATGTTGACTATTAGCATGCTATCAGGAATTAAGATGTTGACTATTAGCATGCTGTCAGGAATTAACATGTAGACAATTAGCATGTTGTCAGAAATTAGCATACACCCAATTAGCATGCTGTCAGGAATTAATATGTAGCAATTAAAATGCTGTCAGGAATTAACATGTAGCAATTAGCTTGCTGTCAGGAATTAACATGTAGCAATTAGCATGCTGTCAGGAATTAACATGTAGCAATTAGCATGCTGACAGGAATTAACATGTAGCAATTAGCATGCTGTCAGGAATTAACATGTAGCAATTAGCATGCTGTCAGGAATTAACATGTAGCAATTAGCATGCTGTCAGGAATTACCATGTAGTCAATTAGCATGCTGTCAGGAATTAGCATGTAGCAATTAACATGCTGTCAGGAATTAACATGTTGTAAATAGCATGCTGTCAGGAATTACCATGTAGTCAATTAGTATGCTGTCAGGAATTAACATGTAGCAATTATCATGCTGTCAGGAATTAACATGTAGTAAATAGCATGCTGTCATGAATTAGCATGTAGCCAATTGGCATGCTGTCAGGAATTAGCATGTAGCCAATTAGTGTGCTGCCAAAAGTTCTAGCATTTAGCCATAAAGCGCTTAGAACAATGGCTGAAGTCATCACGCTCTATTTGTTTGTAATGCTGATGCTGGAAAAAGCCGAAAAACTGACCCTAATATTTATTAAAACGCAGAATGACCTGCTCAGTGTTATGCGGTTACCATTACGGTTTCTAGTATTAGTAATTAGTTTGTATGCGGTTACCATTACTAGTATCAGAGGTCTACAGGGCACGAGAGGTATCCATGATACGCAGTAACACTGTACTGTTGCGTGGATATTTTTGAAATTAGGGTAGAATTTAATGATCACCTAATCATGCGAAGAAAATTTAAGTAATAAATATTTGTGACCAAATATTGTAGTGAAATGATAGTGATTGAAAATAAGATACCGAGAACGTGTTTTTGTACTACTTCACAACAATTTCATTAACTCCAAATTTCTTTAATGCCCCTAAGCGTAATGATTAGGATTAGGGCCCGTGATGAACATGTTCTCTTAGCGAGTTCTCGATAAACTAATGAGCATCTATTATAGTTTAACGAAAACTGATTTTGAATTCAAAGTTCTTTATCCTGAGGACGGAAAAACGTATGAACAAATAAATTTCAGAAATTTTATTTGTAACTAACATACTCTTTCTTACCTTGCTTTGATTCTGAATAGTCTCACTGCACAGAAAACAATCCTTCTCTAAAAACATTGTTAAGAGCATAGAAATATTATACATAATGTTCAAAAATAATGCAAAGAAAATGTTTGAACTTTCACATTAAATCGTTTTTGTACAAAAAGTACTACTCATAAAAGTAACGTTACTGCGTCATCCATTCAAAGTCAGACGGGAAAAGTTCCCAGCCAAAAACAAGTCCCGCCATTTCTATGGGCAGGGTAAGAAAAATTCTAACTTTAAGAAGTGCTCTACAATCAACACTAATTTGTTGCGCACCCGCTGCTCAGGTCCTGTTATTATTGGCTGGCATGTGCAACTCTTGTTCCTTTAGCAAACAAATTTCCTTGAAGATACATACAGCATAAAAAGAAACATTGTATGGGCTGCCTCTATCGTAGGTTAAAAAAGCGAGCACTTTTGCCCACAAGCTAAAGTCACTACAAGAACAAGGAAGCAGGAGTAAGAGAAAGATTCTCTTTCGCTTCTAATTACATATACCAAATAATTAAAAAACTTATATTCAATAGAAGAAAACGACTGTAAGGAAGTAATGTAAACAAAGAAAATATGGAACTTTTTCAAACAAATGTTTTGTTTTACTCATATTGCTATAAACTTCGGTTGATCCTATTTACCATAAAAATAATAAATGCAAAAAATATAGGATAAAATAGGAGTTTATTCCTCAGCTAAAATTATGAACATCATGAAATGACAATGAAATTAAGAAATGAGACACTGATATTAGACAACGAGACACTGATATTAGACAACGAGACACTGATGTTAGACAACGAGACACTGATGTTAGACAACGAGACACTAATGTTAGACAACGAGACACTGATGTTAGACAACGAGACACTGATGTTAGACAACGAGACACTGATGTTAGACAACGAGACACTGATGTTAGACAACGAGACACTGATGTTAGACAACGAGACACTGATGTTAGACAACGAGACACTGATGTTAGACAACGAGACACTGATGTTAGACAATGAGATAATGCTGTTAAACGACGAGACTTGAAATAAATCACGAGCCACTGAAACTAAACACATGGCTGTCTCAGAGTCCTTTATGATTTATTCAGTATGTAGCATTATGTGAGCAAAAATTAAAAATTAAGAAAAACGTCTAATATTCTTTTCCAGTAAAATATTTTCATGAACAACAAATTTTTTCACAACCATTTTTCAAAATAAAATAACGTGAAATCCAGCCAGGCAGAGGCTCGTGCAGTCATAATGAAAACTTTCATAATTGGTGATGTATGAACTGTAAGAGGATATCATTGAGGAGTGTGAATACATGCAATTGTGTTTAAAGACAAAAAGTAACAGGTATACAACTAGAACTATTTTATCCAATAAGTTCCTCACACCTGAAATAAAATTGTCAGAAAATTCGACACGTGCAGAGAAATTGTGAAATTTTGGTAAAGAATTTTTTCTCAATGTTATGAGAATGTTCACTAAAAAAGTAATGTCAATAATGATGTAAATACAGTACTAATATTTTTGTAAAATTAATTCGAATGAAACAGAACCCTGAAAAAAACTATCGGACAATGGTTCCTTCATGTCTAACGTAACATCCTCTAATCAATACTCTGTACGTGTTGACGACAACAGTAATTTCTACGTAAAATCGATGTTCGTTTAGAGCTTTGAAGTGAGAAAACTAAAGAGCATCCTACTCTTCCATGAAGTCGTTTTCAAGTGATCTGAAAGTGTCGTTTAGAAGAAATCTTAAATTGGTTAGAAGTTACTCACACACTACCTAACACAAGTTAGGCTCTATTTTTTTGTTTACATACCAAATTGTCCATAATGGACCCTAAAGAGTATGAGTTTTACTTGAAAATAAATAATTAACAAAAAATATATCAGTTAGGAAGCCTGAGCTGTTTTACTTACCCATCTATCTAAGTATTAGTAAGTAGTTGAGCTAAAAGCGTCTCTCTATATAGGCTCAATGCAAAATGGGCATTTAAGCTTTCTAATTATTACTGTATTGTTCAACGCATAATCTTATGTTGGATGCGCCACATGAAGCCTTAAATTTAATTTTCACTAGATTCGTTTTACTGTAAAAACTCAAACTTTCTCAAAATACCTTGGAAGACAATCGATACAAATACGAGGAACTAATATTCCTAATGCTAGAAAACTTTTAAATCAGAATTGCCGAAATAATGTCATTACATATTGAAAGATATTTATTCTTGTCACAAATAATTTCATCTGACTGCATATTTGTGGTTGAGAATTGTATGGTGACACACTTTTTCAGGAAGGGAAAATGCTTTTTTTTAAATATTTCAAACCAATTTGAAGGAAATGCCTAATAAGCCCTTGCTTTTCAATAAGTAGCAAAAGTTAAACGCTGTTTTTCTCATAATGACTGTAAACACATGATAGTCCTCTATGTGTCCTTTCTACAATAAACGTCTGAAGTCTAACAAACCACCTTTCCAATACTATGTTATGATGGAGAACATCTATGAACAGTAGGAATTTATTCATTTATATTTCTCAATTAGTAAATGGAAGTGAATTACAGTAGAAGACGTTTTAACCGGCACCCATGAAACTTTGCAGTTGCCAGTTTATATCACCCAAGTCACCAAAAACAATTCAGAGACACGCTAGACATAAAACGAAAACAATATCAATTGCTCAAAGGAGTTAAAGGAGAAAAAACATAATGAATATATATATAAAGCTTGACCAGCGAGTGCCGGTTCAAGGGAATTCTACTGTATACGTAAGAGACTTCTGTAGCATGCTATAAAGTTGTGCGGATTACGTCCATCACGTTGCGTGTGCAGGACCTAATTCAGACCAATCGTGCAAGACTGAGGTGCAAGTGCTTGCCGACAAAACTCCAGACAAACGTCTTTCAAGTATCAGCTGACGTTCAAATTATCCTGACTCTTGCTCGCAAAAATGGGTGTCAGCAATCGAGACTGATGTGAACAATCCATTTCTTCAATTTGAGTCTTCAAAGGGACCTAGAATCTAATATCTGGAGCGTAACGCCGTCAATTGTCGCACAAACTATATAGTGTCCGAGTTACTTTTAGTTTAATTCTCATGGACAAAGGCTATCCAACAAATGACTGACTTGATTATACAGAGTTTTATTTTACAGTACATTCATGTTGGCAACTTGTTTATAATGCGATCAAAATATATGAAGTAACATATCAGAGAGAATTTTTATTTCTATCCTCAAACATGATCGAGTGGCATCTACACATAGCGCAATATTAATAATAAAAATAATGGTTAAGAAGGAGCATTGCATGTGTGTATGACAGAGAGGCCTTCAATAATTCAAGTGATATTAATATGCGTTTTTATTTCGTTATTATTTCCACCAAAATAAGCAATAAAATTGTTGGAAAAGGCTTCAATGCGTATCATTCAAGATCACTAAATGTTTAACTTTGTAACTCTCGAAGCTCTAGCAAGCTGAAGCATAATTCTAAAATGACTCTTGAGTCGTATGTAGGTTCTCTGTCAATATAAGATCGTGTCAAATATAATCTATTATTTAGGCGATATTCATGATTCCCGTTGGGCATGGAGAAAACATTCAGTCTACCTCACGCAGAGCACATAATACTGAGAAATGGGTGAATTATATTTTCTAATGAAATTATATTCACTAAAATGTTCACATTCAGACCATTTGACAGCCGCTATGTCTGCGTTATTTCTTAAGTACAAATGTAAAAATGACACTAGTTTATATTCAGAAAAATAAGCGTAGTAAAGACAAGTTTGTAAAACTTTGCACAAAAATGGAATATAGTTCAAACAGCCGCAGGTTAAAACTGCCGTTGGAAAACTTCCCTTTTTTATTGAAAAACGAACAATGGAATACCTAGTAAAATTGCACATGAGTTTGATGATTTAATGGAGTGACGATTACACCTGAATGTTTTACAGGAAAGAGAGCTAAATCTTGTCTAAGAACATGTCTTGAATGATGCTGTGTATGTGCAACAGAGATATTCTTTTGACATTCGCAGAGGTTTTATGTCTGTGTCGAAAAAGAATTTGTGAAATTTCTGCAGAATATTTTAATTTTATCCCATTGTCTTGGATATCTCTGTAAGAAAACACAGTACTTACCAATTAAAATGACAGACTTAAATCGAGCAAATTAATTGAGTTCTTTCAGCATTCCAATGTAATAATTTTATTTGTTGCAGACATTTGGGCGACCAAGAGAAGTAAAACGGTTCACTGTATGGTAATCTCATCTAAAAGACGTATATTATTCAAGAAAATTTATAATAATCTTGTAATGATCTTGAAGCTCCACGCTACGTATTCTTTCAGCTGTGAGGATCTAATTCTTATTTGCTTCTTATACATGAGCTTTTAGAATGCAGTGCATTCTTTTAACTAATTTTTTAATGATTCACTTATCATATTCACCTCACAGTAAATGGGTTATTCTATCCTAAAATTAATATTTAATACTCCTTGTTCTTTTTCAACTAACCATTGCTTTATTTTAATGTTAACAGTCAACATTACTCGTTTCAGGTTAATTCATCAATTTATTCTTCGTATCAACGTATTTTTACAACTATTTTGGAAATTTCAAATGCAACAGACGACCTTATTTGTTGATGTAACTCAAGTCACTACATATTAACTATTGGATCACATTAATGAAGTGTTTTATGCAAATTAATTTTCGTACTATTACCCGTTACTCTTCACGAGTACTTGCTCGTGAGGAGAAAATACTGAAACCTGTTCATTTTCCCTTGATATTTTTTCATCTCATTAGAAATGTGGTGTTATTTATTGGTAATGACCATCAATGTGATAAAAATTAATACACACTTTTTTGTCGTACCAGTTAGAAATTTTAGAAGCATAAAACGCGTAGTGCTTCATACGCGACAAAGATCTTTAGTTCCACAGTGAAGACATGAATTACATTTATTTAAAATATATGTACCCACATATAGTAAATTTTAAAGTTAATCTATGTAAACGAGAATGAAGTCACAAAATCTTTATTTTATTAGTTTAGGTCTGTGGTAGAACGGAGTATCTATTTCATAAATTAATCGTATAACTGGTTAAATAAAATGATAAATACAGAGCAGTATTAAATTTCAGGCTTAAAACAATGTCATCATAAAAATACACATTATTTCAAAGTCTTAGGAATTTTTAAATAGTAACATTCATTTCAAAATTAAACCCCTAATTGAATAAATTTCGAAACTATTTTTAAAAATTGGGATATGTGAATTACCAGAATTTTCTGATAAAATCCAAAGGTATAATGTCGACAATAGTGCTCAGAGTGAAATTTTCATTTCATCACAGTGCAAAAGCTAACTTTTAGACGTGAAGAATTTCTCCAGCTAAAGCAATATAAAACTACGATCACCACTGCATCAGATGTCAGCAAAGTTTCTGACTAAAGAAACGAGAGTAGAAAACCTCGTCACCCCGATCAGAGTACTAAAAGTTGAGCCGTCAATATAACATTTGAAATATTCTTTCGAGTCACCAGTCAACCGCGAAAGTTTCTCATAAATATTTCTGCATGCCAAGGCACGTTGTAAGTTTTCTAGTGAGACAACCCCAACGAACATTATGCCTTATTAAGGGAGGATTCATTACTAAACCAAGGCACACGGTACGTCGGTGGGACGAAGGTTGACACAGCAAAGGATGAGTAGCTGTCTGAACGTCAATAGTGTACAATATTACTGCTCTGTAGAGGCAAACTCGAGATTGTCGTCTCCAACCAAATTTAAAATTAAGGATGAATTTTTAAATAGAATTTACAAATTTTATAGGCAGTATTAATTTCCATATTAAGATAATACAGGTTTATGGGACTAGGAGTGACCATAATTTTATGGTTCACTTATTGTGTACCACCTGATAGACATGCCTCAATAAAAACATCTTAGTACAGTTTGGAACATCGCGTGAAGCACATTGAGAACAGAACCAGTGGTGCAGACGTGATGAAGCGACGTACTTTTGACTGACCAAATGGTGGAAATGTTGCCGTAAGGCTTTGATGATCTTTGAATATGCGATAATGCGTGAAGAATTAGAGGGAATGAATTGAGAATGAGAAGTTCAAGGCTGAATTCAGTGACTTCTGATGTGGTCGATATCAGTTGCAGGCACCCGAGCGAGGTATGGTATTAGAGTGGGACGGGTAAGTATGTAGGTGGCAGATGACTTATTGTTTCTGTTTTTCACCATTTCGGTGTCTATAATTGATTGATTGCACCCGAGTGAGGCATGTTATTGAAGTGAGACCATTAATTAGGTAAGGGATGATTTATTATTTTTGTTCTTCACCAATAGATTGAAGTACTTCCTCATGTTCGCATTTTATCGTGTTCTTCATCAGGTTGTGCACACGAGGTAGGGTGGGGGAATGTAACAAATAACTTATAACTTTATTCTTGTAGTAGACATACGTCGTCGTCTCTTCTTGATCATGAGTTATGCAGCTACATATTTACACTGTACGGCTAAATTTAAGTTTATCCATGTTGATAAGAAGTTTAGCATGTTCATCTTTTATCATAAATTTGTAATGGAATTCTTTTTGTGTCATTGAAAGTTTGTATATCAATATTGATTTCATTCGTTAAACCGTAACATTATCACCCACAGTAGTTCTGCAAAATTCTAGGAATGAAGAGAGAACTTTATGAGCGTCGAAAAAAGTACATTATAAAATTTTTTTGCAACTAAAAGGTAGAATATTTACATAGCGACCAAATTGTATTTTTTCGGTATCCCAAACTACACAATATGTGGCTTAATAATGAAATATTGAATAAATAAAAGCTTCATAGCGGTATGTATCAATAAATACGTGATTTGTTTGAGCAGTATGTAGCGTCAATGAAAACAAAAATATTCTGTAGCACAAAACTTTAGTTTTTGGATGAAACTGAACGAACAGTTATCTGCGTCTCATCTTAATTTTTTTATATGCGCCTCTTACACGCAGGTAGCTTCTAATGTACATGTACTGTACCAGGTGGTCACTAATATACATGTCCGGCACTAAGTAGTCACTAATGCACATATCATGTACTAGGGTACCACTAATGTACATATCTTGTAATAGTTAACCACTAATGTACATCTCCTGCACTAAGTAACCATTAATGTACATCTCCTGCACTAAGTAACCACTAATGTACGTATTTTGTACTAGGTAACCACTAATTCACATATCTTGTACTAGGTAACCACTAATCTACACGTCCTAAACAAGGTAACCACAAATATACACACCCAGTACCAGAAACCTTCTATGTGCATGTCCCTTACACGAGGTTTCTCCACGTGACTCGGGATTTGTGAAGCTGGTTAATCATGTACCAGCTGCTTAATCTAGGAGTTACTTACTAGCTGGATATTCTAGAAACTAAAAACCAGTGGCGTTCTAAAAATAAAATGCTATTTGGTTAATCTAAGAATTAAGTACTAGTTGGTTAATCCATGAACTAAGTACTAACTGGTTAATTTATGAAATATATACCAGCTGGTTAATCTAGGAAATAAAAACAAGCTGGTTAATCTAAATAATACGATTTATTTAACTTCTTTAGTAAACTTTGATCTCATTGCGTCTAGTCTTGTTATGCATAGTTGAGATGCTTTGAAATATTAAGGTCGTGATTATTTAAGCCATTTGTGAACGAGTTATTGCTAATTAGCTTTCACAAGCTGAACAAAAACTAAAATGTCAACTGAAAATATCTTCTTTCTTTTTTTCCCGTAATTGCACGAAGAAAAGAAGCAAATGAAACTTTGTAAGAAAATGAAATCCGGATTATCTCTTCAGAAGCCTGTGTAATTAGGGGAAGGTCTCCATAAAGAAATGTCGTGTGAGAAACTAGAATTTTTTTTAGTAATATTTTTCTTCCCATCCAGTACTGGTAATTGGCTGTTCATTAACCCAATTTTTTTTTAATTCTTTATAATCAACAAAATTATTTTCATGTAAGTTGTATGTTCAAAAGACTTGAAATAACAGTGGGTCAACCTTTTCTATTATACAGATCAATTATTAGCATCATAGTTCGCAAACTGAGCATGTATCGAGTAGGAATAAAACTAAAATGCAAAGAAGTAGTGCAGACGACGAATAATTGACAAACAATCAAACCCATCATACTACACAGTCATTTATAACCTATGGACATAATACCCAAATAAATTTACAAAATTCAAGTTATTTTTCGTTGTTTAAGAATCACAAATATTTCAATCATTATTTCAACCAAAGGCTAGTGCTGAGCTTTTGACGCTTCATTTGTAGTTAGGAATCTTGAACTCTACTCGTAGATATTGAGTGACCTGACTTTGTGGTATCATGGATACGACAGATACCGCAATGATTGACACACGACTTCTGTGTCAGTTTAGTTGTTTGACTCAATATTTCCGTGTTCTCTTTTAAGAAGGAGATAATAGTAAAAGCTGAGCCAATACAATTTGTTCGTTCAGTAAATAAATGTCAATGTCAGAAAAAACTAGCATCTCATTTCAAAATTATCGAGAGAATGATTAATTTTAAAATCATACGTCATTTTTTAGTTTTTCCAAATATTACTTTGTTCTTTGCTCGAGTGTCGTCGTTTCTGCTCATTTCTTCGCTCCATTTAATTTATTTTTCTCACCAAGATGCTGACTGTGCTTCTCTTTTCCAGCTGTAGCAGTTTGTGCCAAATGAGACGCTAAAAATTAGCTCCCTCGTTTGGGTCCCCATCTAATTAAATTTATACCTATTGCACTTCAGAATGTTGAACATTCGTTTTAATTTAAGAAAAATTGCAGTTTCATCATGAATATAGTTTTTGATATTTTACAGTCGAAATAATTGAAACACTTTCTAAGATCTTGAGAAAATCAAAGGTCTTGCACAAATATTTTCTTCGTATTGACCAATTGGCATCGTGGTATGACTTCTTCAAAACGTTCTGCGACGCGAAACTAGATATTTTTTTTCTTTGAACCTACATATGTGTGACAATTTTATGTGTGAAATACAATTGATTGAAACGAGTTTGTTTATTCGGTTTAAAATTGCAGCTTTTCGAAGCAAAATGAACTAATGTCACGTAATATTATTGAGGAACCAAGCCCTCCTCAGTCAAATATTTTAGGGAGCGTGTTTACGTAGAACTATCTTCCATGAATGTTGTTTATCAAAAACTTGAAACTGTTCCTTCAAAAATTAGATTTTGAAAATGTTTGTATTCAACTGCCAGAACTTTACCATTTTTAGGAAACCCAATTTTTTGTCTACTGTAACATATATTACATCCCATGGATGACATTGTAAATAGAAACAATGTATGTATATTGTTTGGCATGGGAGGGGATTTAGAAATCACTAAATTTGTACTGTAAAAATTTGATTCCAGGTCAAAATGCAGTTTTTCATTAGATCTGATTCATGGCAAAGGCCTTCGACGTTTCCTGGTCAATGAAATCTTTTCTTGTGAAGCCAATTTTCAAGAAGAACACATGAATCCGACGCGACATTTGAAGTCTTATTTTTTTGGTTGAAGTTTGATGGCTCAGTCGTTTACTCTGAAGCTGTCCATTTCCAAGTAGCAGAATTTGCGAGGTCACAAAGATTTTTTTCTTGGTGTTTTTATTGAAGGATGGAAAACTCGGAAAACTTATGTTATTAATTTAAGTTCGGCGAACAAAAACCAAACATCTGAAATTTGTTCCACAGTTTAAACAGTGAAGTTAATTGGAGAGGAGGTCTGTCGTTACTCAGCTAGATTGATCCTTTGCTCTCACGGGATTTTGATTTATCATTGCATTACTAGACAGATCCAGTAGCACTTGATTCAAACGAATGGCTGTTGCTTATACAGATTTATCCATTCTTCCTTGGAAAGATTGATTTGGTAATGCTTATCTTAACAGTTCTGTTACTGCTTCACAATAGTAGCTGCTTGACTGGTTTGGCACGCTGTCATTTAGCTAGATTGACCTCCATTACATCTTGGTTTGGTTGGTTTCTAGTACTCTATTTTGTTTTTCGGTACCAGAGTAAAGTCTTTTGTTGGTAATCATTTAAATTTAAAGCTCTGTTTGCTACAAGATCAATTTTTTGCTATTAAAGTAGATTAGTCTGAAGATTAATCAGCCTTCTTCGCTGCCACTTGGATAGATTGATTTGATTCTAAGGACGTGTAGATTGGTCCGTTAGTACTCGTGATGATTGACCAGCTCTGTCTTTTGCCGCATGGCTGGTTTGTTCTTTGCTACTAAAGTTGATTGATCTACTGATACTTAAAGTTGATTGATCTATGACACTAGTGATAATTGTTCAGCCTGGCAGCTGACTTTTGGTTAGACCGACCAGCTACACTGATGCAGTTATATGTGCCTCTTAGTCCGATTCACCAATTTCCACAAAAATTGAGGCGATCTTTCCTTCTGAGAAAAATTTAATCTGCCCCGTTCTTAACTTTGTGTCCAGTAGCTGAATCTCTGCTGTGATAAGTGCAGGACGGATTTTATTAATTGTTCATGAATTCAAAAGATTTTAGAAAGTGTTTGATGACTGATCATTTACCTTGTAAGTCAATTTCTCCCGATGGGCATTAAAAATGTCCCAGTATGGGGAAATATTCTTACTAAATTTTATCAGAGATAAATTGAAAATTAATGACGAGATATTCTTAAACTTTCACTCTTGAGAGTTCAAACATAAACTGATAGTGTAATTTCTAGCATCCGTTAGTCAATTGTGTATTTTAAGCTAGTCTGTTTCTCAGTATTGTTTACTTGAAGGTGCTTTGTTCGTCTCATTTCGATCTATCCCTTTCATTTTTCTGAATTTAGACCGCTGGTAAATGCAGCGCGGAGTCTTCTATCAAAATGTTAGATCCATTTATCTGTCAAAAGAAAGTTGGGGTCAGCGTCTGTCCTTGGCCACAATACACGTAAATGGAGCATATTCGAACTTAATCCTCTATAACAGCGTGTGTTAAGCATGGAATTACGTTCTATGACAAATTGAATCGGTTTTACATCAGAAGCCTTCAAAAATTTAGCATATATTCTGTGCAGTTACTTTTACTGACTGATTTTCCTTTTAATTTTGCAAGTAATTTCATGCCATGAATGAGTTTTTCATCTGAGGTTTATGACATCTTATTATTGCCAGAAATGAGAATGCACTTCAGTATTTTTTTTTCTCAGTGAAAATTGAATATGAGCTATGCCTTTAACATCGCATAAAGTCTTTTTATATTCTTTGACAAATGTTGGCGACAATCCCACTCGTAGTGCTGCCTGTGAATATAGAAGACGAGAAGCTTCTGCTTCTTTGAGTTAACTATCACATACAATGGCTACCATTTATGTTGTAAGAAAAAATCAAACATACAGACGTTTGTTGCTATCTCATACTTTGCAATAAGCTTACAACTCGTCTAAATATTTCTACTCGGGAGATGTTCATACATTTTTTCTCCGTCGATTAGAGTAGAATCGAATATAATATGACAATAGGAACGAGATGTTTGCACTATTTTTGCTTTGTTAGCTACGTTGTATACTGCCTAAAGTTAACGCATCAATCATACACACACACACACACACACACACACACATATATATATATATATATATATATATATATATATATATATATATATATATATATATATATATATAAAACACGCACATACATTTTATTGGCGTGCACACACTGTAATCGTACACAGGCCCCTGGAGCTAAGAACGATATACAATGAGTACTATATGTACTCATATAGTACATATAGAATGAGTACTACGTTGTTCATTTTCCAATATTTGTACAGACGATTTTTGAATGTGTTCTCAATTCCTACAGAAATGATATTTTTGGGTAGCTGGTTCCAGGTTCCAACAGTATTTACTGGAAAAAAGCTTATCAGGAACGCTGTTGGCACATTAGTAAATTAGTTGCTTAGCAAAAATTTGCTCTCAATCTCGATCCAAAGTAAATATGAAATCCTATCCTTGCAGATTACTAACAGGGGCTGGAGAACATTACTGATGTAATATATTCATTTATAAATAATTTCAGATGTTATGGGCATAGCCAATTTTAGTATGACTTGCATAGTATTTGCACTCGGAGTGCCAAGTTAAAACAACTAATTTACTAATGTGCCAACATCGTTCCTTGGGAGTGAGGTTTAGTGTAATGCTATCATCCATTACGTTTGCAAGGGATTTAATAAGCTCTTACCATCGCAAATTATCAAAGAAAATTTCTTTGCACTTCGATTTATGTTCACATTTTTAGGTTGCTTCAATGTGATAGGACGGAACAATTTTCATTGTCAAATATAAATTCTAGCCAAAATTTACTTGTTCGTGGATTAAGGTCGTCCGGTGTTCCTGTGTCCTCGTAAAATACGATAATTACTGAGAGACACGAACGTCCGTTCCTAATGACATAATGAAGTTTGACTTGTAACTCTATTAAAAACAAATTAATTAATGTAATTACATGTTTACGTAATTCATGATATTCTGATAGTGGTCATAATTGTTGTTTTTTTCTGTCGTGGTTCAGTTGCACATTTGTAGCTTAATTTTTATTTTCCCCATAGATGTTTTTGATTATCTTTCTTGCGTATTTGTTCAACCATTTCGACACAAAAACAATTCATTTAATTCATTCTTGAGCTACTGCAGTTTTATTTGGTTCAATTCCTTTCATCATAGAATATATGTACTTAGCATTGTTACGTCTCTATGCTTTAAAATAAATGCATACACTAAATGTTAATAAACTGGGGAAGAACAATTGGAGTGAAGCAGTCATAGCCTCATTTAGATAAAATTATTATCATTCTAATAATGGATGAACCTGATCTCGGAACTTCCGTTTGTGTTGAGAAAATCATTCCAAACGAAGGGCAATCGAAGGGCCTTTTCGATTGCCATTCGTTTCATGATAACGTTGTTCACTCATTTTCATTTGACATCTCAATTTAACGTTTTATCTGCATTTACTGATCCACTAAGCCTCAGGTACAACAAAACACATAATTTACTCCTTCACATTGTGCTTGTTGCCTTCACAATGCTGATCACTTATTTTGGTTACTACTTGAACTTGAAGTTTTCTTGGTATTTCTCCATCCACTGAAGCTCACCGCAACAACGTCTACAATTTACTCGTTCGCTTGCACCGTCACGGCAGCACTTGCACCGCAGCACTTGTGCCATTGCAGGGGCGCCCAGCCAATCATTTTAATGACCAGCCTTAATAACGCCTGTTTGTTGGCCAGCCAAGTTCAGAATGAGGTCTCTTTCAACGGGGCCAATTATAACGCCGGGGCAAAAGACCTTTTCTATCTTCCCCAAGTGTGAGGTCACAGGCAGCTTAAGCATATTGCAGCCGTCGTTATAACGTCTTGTGTTATTTTGAGGAGCTTTTAGAGTTTTTTTTGAAAACTAAAGTTACTGATGTCGTTTACGGTTAAATGGAATCACTTCATGCCATCTTCGATTGATTGCAAGTTCTATTCTTAAGATTGTGTATCCTGATATCACAATATCGCAACGGGACATGTAAGTTTTGTAAAAAAATATGGATCTTTTGAATGATTCTCATTGCCTCGAGCTATTATTAGCCTCTAAAAGCTCAATAATCGGCGCATGTAGCAATTAAAATTAATAATCTAATTTTTAGGAAAACTTTTTTGCAATTTGTGAAAGTTTCTGCGGTAATAACAATTTAACTTAGGCTTACGAAGGTAATCAATGCTATTAGAAGCAAATTTATACGTTAAAACAAAAACTTGCCATTTAATGAAATGTATTTTTTCAAAACTCTTCTCTATTTGAAGCTTGTTTTTTGATGGTGTATTTGAATTAAGTTATGATTTTGCACGTGGCTTCAATTAAATTGGCTAATTCTTAAATTAGCTAATTAATCATATGATCTAATTTATGAATGCAACTATGTATTTTTCAATTGTCACGTAATAACAATGTAGTCTCAAATAATAGTTTCGATATTCCAGTTAAAAATAATGAATTGGAGTGTGAACATTAATTGGCAGTGGTATTGTAACTGATGACGAGCAAGGAGATCCTATAGAAAATAAAATTTGTTTTGTTTTACATGCAACGCACGATTTTACAGTTAATCCGTGAGTTCGAGATTTTAATCGACAACTAATGGAGAAATTTTACGCAAAAATTCTTAAATACTAGAATAGCAGTATTTAAACAACATTACGCTGTACGAACACACACTTCTGAAAAACACTTTTTACGGTTTCTTTACTGCTTCTATAGACTAACGTTATTTAGTTTGCTGCCCCAGGGAATTTTTCCAGTTGACACGGTGTACGATGTTATCGTTGGTTAGCTTTCATGTTGCGGAAGTCAGAAAAACAGTACTCTGGATAACGTGTATCACAAACTGAACGTTGTGTTCGCTACACTACACTGTGTACGTTGGATACTGTGTAGCACAAACTGAACATTATGTTCGGTACATTACATGGTATACTCTAGATACTGTATAGCACAAACTGAACATTATATTCGCTACACTACGCAGTGTACGTAGGACACAAGATAACACGAGCTAAACACAAGATATTCACTACATTAGACCTAGCAGTCTTTTCGAGGGAAATTTTTCTTGAAAATATTGAAGACAACAGAATAATTATTTTCAAAGTATGGCGCAGAAGAGATGTACAGTTTAGCCAGTTTGTGATAACCAAGAATGAAATATATACTTTCCACGTAAATGAATTCCATACCTTAGATGGATTTGTTATTTCATCACTTTAATGTTCTATCATATGTTTTTCTGTGCAATTTGTTCATCCGTCGTTTAACAGACATTGTTACTTATTTACTTTCTTTATCGGGAATTTTCCATCGTTTACGATGCATATTCCTTTTCCCATTCGTTCCATTTTCTTTTCGCCTATTCATCACTCACTCGTTGAATATGCATCACATATTTTATCTCATACAATTTTATTCCAATCCTATGAATGTATTTTATGATGTCACTTCTTCATGTTTTTTAAGCATATCATTCTGTGATATTTCTTGCCAGTTATCGGGCCGTTCCAATACGCAGGTCGATGTCCTTGCATGAAAATATCATTCATTAACATTTTTGAGCGTTGTAAGCTCGTTCCAGTAAATTGTTTCATTTCCCAGTGACGTTTAATTGTCGCTGTTGTTTGCTGACTCGTAATTTGGTACTAAGCACTTTCCGCTTTAGAAGAGAACCCGATCTTTTATGCACGAGGCCAGTATTCGCCTCTAACAACTTTTCCAGCGGTAATTTTAACTTGGCACCGGGGTAATCCATCTCTCTACAGGCTTTAAAAAAATTCCTCGCTGTTTGAATCAGAAGTGCTCAAGCATACTGATCGTATTTTCTCAACTAGATTTTTTCACATGAAATTGTTCATATTACTAAATTCTTGGAATTAATCTTGCTAGTCAGGTAGTTCTACACTGAATTGTTTTTTCAAATATTATTTTGTGCTTTTAAATAGTTGAGGTTGCTAAAATGCCGTTATGTTCATATTCTTAATAGAAACCCTAATCACACTAGGCTTAATATTCGGATGTTCTTCGTTTCACCTTTTGAAAGCATGGACTGATGGAGAGGAATGCAGTCTTGAAACCATTTTTTTCGTGCAGGTACACAAACAATGGCATAAAATTTCATTAATATAATAGTACTAACTTTGTGCGATTAAAACTTCGACACCTACTTTGGGATTTTAAGTGAATGTACTCTACATCTGAAGCGATGTTTCCCCTTGTTTTATCTACGCCTAAATTTCATACAAAGCTATTGAATTTAATCTTTAAGTCCATTCGAAATGAACTCTTCGAAATTTTACGAGCTTGAATGCGAATGCATTACGCCTTTCCGAACTTTTGCACCACTTTTGAACATGAAAAGTGTACGAGATACAACCGACCCATTTCAGAGTATAGGAGAGGCAATGTCATTTTTTGCGACAGCTGTTTAAGTGGCGTGCTTTTTTTCGGAAATATGGGAACTAGACGAGGTAAAAATTTTGTATAATTTTAGCAATAAACGAACATAATTTGAATTGATTACAGCATTGTTTATATTTTACCAATAATTGTTAGATGTTTATAACATATGCTCCTCATCACATTTAATTTAAAGAACTGGGTGCTGCATGAATGAGCAGCAGGCAATATTACGGATTTTTTCCAGTAAATTGGATGTACTCTCAGCATGCAAGAAACTTAGAAAAACCATTCTAATGCTGGAGGTCTTTACAAAAATCACATAGAAGTAATACACTAAATTCAGAGAAATAGGTTCATAAGAAAAAAATCGGTGGGCATACCAATGGGAATTTTTTTACGCCCATTAATTTCGCGCTGTGGTAGCTTGATTTTCTCATCAATTTCCTCTTTATTTTTTTCTCTGCAAATATTTGAAGAGGAGGAGGGTCTACATGGCAAAGATAGTTATTCTGTCAAAAAAAAGATTTGTTGAAGAAATGAGCAGCATTTGTTCAGACCTAATAAGTAAAGAAATGCACAGCACCGTTGTAAGGGCACGTATTTGTTTCAACTATAACGGAGGCAACCTAAACATAGTTATTCACATTTTATAGATTAGGCTTTTAAATCGCCTAACATTTTTTGTTATCCAAGCATTTATATGAATTATTCATGTCTTGTTATTAGTGTGTAAAAAGTGTACGGTAGATAAGCATTATTCTGTATTTCCGTCCTGAGTGAAAATGTAGATGAATTCAAAGTGGAGTTTAAAAGATTGTTTTTTTCAAATTCAGGAGCGTGCCTAATTCATCACCGGCTAATTTATTCACTTAAAATATTACTTTTTAAACATTATGAAATTTAGTGGTTTCCCTACATGATATTTTCCCTCGTGAATTCCCCTCCTGAAATTCTTATACAGGAACATACAACATCGCTGTAGCAGGTTAAGACTGAATCTGAGAACCAAGAGCACTTCCTTACATCCTTCATCGTAATGTAGTAACTCTTCAGTGTACAGTTGATCCACTATCCTTTACCAGATCATCATTCTTTTCTGCAAGAACACCCGAAGATAAACCTCCCCTTGTCGCTCAAGAGTCTGAGTTCATCAAGATTTTTCTTGTCATTCTTATTTCAGGAGAAATGTTGTTCGTCGAACAAAGAACTGGAGATTCTCTCCGTCTTCCCTGCGATGTGATACCGCCAGCTGGAGATTCTGTGGCGGTGATTCTCTGGTACAGAGACAACGCTCCTACTGCAATATATACGTGAGTATATGGTATGAAATCAACTAATATTGCTTGCAATGATGGCAGCAACATTTGTACGTAAGCGTTCACATGAAGATAACGCTAGTACTGCTTTACGTGTGAGGTCGTTTGTTTGAATCCTAATGGCGCTATTATATCCAGTTCTGTTATCGGTGTAAATGTCGTCGTAGAATGAAATTTTTGAGCCCAGTAGTTTCCATTCTTACCGTAATTTTTGCAACTGATATTCTAGGACAGTAATTCATAGAACAGCGGCGGCATTCTCACTGGTGCACGATGTGTTTTTAAGCTACCAGGCGAAACTCGTATCGAAGTCCAATACGAGTACTCTTGAAGCTGTCTTCACATAGCTGGGAACTATTTATGAGATGTAGTTTCAAATTCAGCACACAGAGTGGCAGGCACACCCAATCATCGTTTCAGATTTCCACAGGAGTGTTTTGTATTCAGCGTAATTGTTTGTGCCTGATCATTGCATTGTATTCTTTTTACTTTGTTCCCTTTGGGTTTGGGCTTACCTGCATTTAATACTTTTCCATATCAACGTATATCGGATACAAAGATCATTCGTACAATATTTTCGTATATATTATAATTTTTTCTGCTAATGCTACATATGTTCCTTTTGTAAGGCCATGTAACTATTACATACGAGTATATCTATTTTATACTTAAGGTTATATTCAAACACCAGTTGTGCATTTGTTGGTAAATATTCTACAAGTATACATAATTTTTATTGCTATTCAGAACACAGTGCAGAATGAGCACTGTATTTTCCTCAGTATGCAAAAATTCAGTAGTTATAGGAAAAAAAAATGCATTTCATGACTCCCAGTGCATGTGCCACTATCATATCAGTCGAGTTGAAACGCTTGTTTTACCTAATATCTAAATCTACAGAATACTGTCTAAAATATTTTTGGCGATATAATTACTCTATTACTCTGACACATATTTTAGCAATTTTTGTTTCCATAAAGTACGGAAGTATTTTCTTATCTGATCCTTAATTTATATTCACATTGCCCAAATTCAGTACCATGGAAGAGTATCTATTGACTATGTTAGCAGAATCTAGTTGTGCTCATTCCTCAATTCATTACAAATAAAAAAGACCAGTAGTTCTTGAAAAAATATTCATACGCTAACTGAACACATTAGAGATTTTTGACATTTCTAATAACTCAGATGACCTCATTGGAAAATAGTGAAAATTAATTAGTCTCGTTGTAATTTTTTGCTCAATTATAATTGTCGACCTTGCACTGCAATACAAATATTTTTTCCTCTTGTATAAACTTCAATTTCTGCTTAAAATCACAGTCTCAATAATTATTTATGTTTTAAATCAGTGTTTTTTAAATTGTTTTTTGAAGTGGACTAATGGTAGGGTTTCCGGGAAATTTAAACATAGAAGTTCCCTATCCTTAGAACTTTGTTTGTTACAACGAGAATTTTACTAGAATTTTGTTGTCATTATTTATAGTTGGACAGTCTCTGCAATTATCATACGAAATAATATAAATTTGGTTTAATTAAATTACAAAGTCCTTACGTAGTTTCATTGTTTTGATCCCTACCAATAGGGGGAACTCTAATCACCGCACATAGCAATGAGTAGCTACTCATACTAAAGCACATAATGAAAGTACAGGTATGTTCTTCTTCTTAGTTATGGATATCAAATCAGCACTGAACAGGTTGAGGTATGGTACAATCAGTATTTCAAATATTGATACCAGTTGAACAATTTAGTACCAAGAGAATTTAGTACCAAGAGACGATACTTTATGCAATCTGGGCCAGAATTTGTGGGAAGATCTATCCTTACTCAGTCTTCATTTTGTTAAGTTACAGCTGTACTTTAGTTAATTAACAAGATCTTGCCTAATACCTTAACTACAGTCTTTTCAGTGTTATAAGTTAAGTCTTAACTTTGTTTTATTGTAGCCATGATTCATTAAAAAAATGAAGTATTCTCCACCCACAGTAAGTTTTCTTTAACTGCTGGCACTAACTATGTCTTCGAAATACCCACTCAGTCTTCAATTATTTATCTGCCTGATTTGTTTTCGAACAAAGCATAGTTGATTTCCTGATTCATGTCAACAATATTTTCAGCTTCATTTGCCTCAAAAACCAATTCTATCGCAATTGAAGGAGGAATTATCTCAATCGTTCACTCAACAGGATAAAATTTTCCTTCCGGCATTTGCGTCGAGAAACCGATGTGTCATCGAAATTCGAAAGAGTGCCTAGAGCTGCTTTTTATTATGGCATTTGTAATTGCGCTTTCAGGTACGATGCCAGGAATGAATCTTTGGGGTTCCAGCAGCACACGCCTCGAGGCCCTGATCTTGCTTCCAGAGCTTCTTTTTATCCAAAGCCTCCAGCTGCCCTCACCATCACTGGAGCGCTGCCCGAAGATTCTGGAATTTATCAATGCCGGGTGGACTTTACCCACGCTCCTTCTAGAACCACCAGAATACAGGTATTGGTATAGCAGATCGTAGACAAAAGCTTGAAGATCCTACATTGTATTTGTATATTGACCAATTATGAGTTTTACGAGATAAAATATAGTTTTGGGTGCTCCTAAAACCGTCAAGGAACAGGTATGAGGCGTTGCAGACTACATACAATTCCTTTTCATATATCTCATGACACGTAATTTTCAAATTTGAGTTAAGTTGCAGAAATTATAAGCTGTCAACCTTAAAAAAATGTTATAAATTTCAGTTTTGTTAACCGTTCTCATGCCTTCTAGAATAATCAAAATACAGTTATTTAACGAGAGTACCTGTAACTGGCAGATAAATGACAGTTGAAAATTCCTTTCTATGTCGATACAGTGTTTCATGATGGAGAAATGAAAAGCAGTAACATAAATAGGATTAAATGAATATTTTGCATATATTTTTGGGAAACTCAATTTACAATGCAGAAAACAAAATATGTAACAGCCTTAATTTGTACGTAGAATTTTATTGAGAAAAAATTATCCTATCGGAAAAGGCTTGCAAGATATTAATGAAGCCGTAGAAACTAAAATGAAATATTCGTGTCTACGTTTGTTAATAAATTGCATCTGTATCATGATCTTATTCTCAGTTCCGAAAGGATTATCTGAAGAGAGTGTCATAAAAAAATTCGGTGTTATATGTTACTTGAATATTCGTTGTAAAATTCGTCGTTTTTTTAAATAGTAATTTTTAAACCATATTTGGAATGGCATTGTATGATACCACTACAGGTAGTGATGTGTATCAGTGATGATAATAAATTCGAAATAAATTTAAATCAAACTCAACTTTGCACATCCTATTTAAATATTCTATAGGCAGAATATATTAGAGCAAATTTCAGTGTAGGAAGATGTTAATCTACGGATTTTTCATTTGTCATTTAAGTAATAATTTCACCGATAAATTATAACGTTCTACGAACTCTCTCTGTCCGCCTAAAATATAATTGCTCTCTGATAACGTGGAATTTATAGGACTAATTTGCTGCTAGTATTCAGAGATATTAAGCTGCAAAATTTGTTGAGTCAATATCCAATATTGATTTAAAGGCGTGCTTGCCAGATATACCAAAATATGTCTTAATCGCCTTGCGATTGGGTCACTTTATCAATGATAATCACTGACTTCATGGCTAAAGAGGCCATTTGTAGGAAATTATTTGAAACTATTTTTAATAACGAGCTTAAAGCAGGTATTTTAAACGAGGTTAGAATTCTTAGTTAGGTTTCACTAACTATTATATATAGTAGGATGATCGTGTTGATACGTTGTCAGCTGATGCTGAGGTTTATTGAAAAAATCACTGCATGTGAATTCAAAAATAGACTCACAGACACTCGCAAGGATGTACCCTTAAGATTGCTAATGCTAATTCAGAACAGGTAAATCATTATACAACGAAAGAAGGCTCTTCGTATGAAAGACAGAGAGTGCATAAAATATTTGGTCAAAATGATGTTCTACAAATTGAAAAAATGAAAACATTCTAGAATAGAACATTTTTACTTAAAACACAAATTCTGATGCTTTTTTGGAATTTTCGACACGTAGAAATTTACTCAACTAAAACGGTACACAGTTAAATAACACAAGGCGTTAATACAGGTATATTTTTCAATACTGGTTTTGAGATGCCGGAAATTAAATCATTATGAAAAATTAATGTTCCATGCCTGATTTGTTTATATTGTCAATTCTGTTTCACCCATTGTTTGAAGAGACTGATTTTAAGATCTAAAAACTTAGTTTTGGTTTGATTTGAGACATATTTTAAAATAATGACAACAAAAGTTTTTCAGATGCTCTAAGTTTTTATTACTTGCAGAAAAGTATCTGCATAATTGAAAGTGTGAATGTGAGCTGCAAGGCGAGCAATTTTTTTATATCTTCTTCTACTTAGAAAAAACATTTTGTTCACGCCCAAAGAAACTTGGCATCGAACTTAAAGTTCTTGTAAACAAGTTTTAATACTGTACTTCTGTACAGTAAAAAGTGTATGCTTTTCAAATCACATAATTTTTCTTAAATTCAATTGATATTATGCACATAATGTTAAGTTAGAAATTCTTGCCAAGAGAACGATTTCTTAAATCCAACCATTTTTCTGGCCGAAGGCGATTGTCATCACCGAAATCAAAGACATCGAGCTCGTGAGGGCGAGCCCTCCCATTGGTAGAGAGAATCACCCATTCAGAGATCGTTCTGTGGAGGCTTCACTTCATCAGCCTCTGCGTCTGCTGTGTCGTACAGTAGGAGGTGAGCCAACTTTTCTAATGTGTTGTGATATATGTTTTGTAATGTGCTGTGGAATTTGTTTTCTTGTGTGTTGCATTTTAATGTGTTGCGAAATAAAATTGCACTTATCGCTTTTTGAGTAAAAATCAGTGACAGTGTGATTTCAACGTATATTGAGGAATCCAAAAAGTGGAGGTATTTGATTATATTTATATATAAACGTTGAGTTGGCTCAATTTTCAATTGTAATTACATTTGTGAGTGAATTTGTGCGTCAGGTGTTGATCTGGAAATTCAGTGTATATGTGTTGAATGTAGAGATGATAAATTTCATTATATTTTTTCATTTGCTTGTGAACAAGCTATAGCCTGTCATGCTCGTCTTTGAATATTCCAGTCAATATTTAAAGTTCAAAGTTCTTATTCTACATATTATTTATGATTTAAACAGCGTACGCGATCATAAAGTTCTTTTAATTAAGCAGAAAAAACAATGAAGAATGATGACGTACAATCAAACTAAAATAAAATAATGGAAATGAAAGCGACGAATTTTCGATGCTACATGAGCGTTTCATAAATAGAAATTGAAGTTATCATAAACGCCTTAAAAAACACACAGTATTATATTTAATACAAAACTTACTAAGAACCCAGAGATAAAATATCATCAATATAATCTTTTTAAAGCAGGTTCTTCAATTGTTTCACGACTGTTCGTACTTAATAGGCCACTCTCATCCAAACTTTCAGCGATTCATATAGTTTTTATTGATATTTCTTCGACAGGCGACCCACAACCCAAGATATGGTGGACAATAAATGATTACATAATCCCTACGAGAAGAAAGTATTCAACGAGTAAACAAAAGCCGGCAATGATGTCTCTTAAACCCTTCAATGTAAGATCCTCAGTAACAACGATCAACATTTCGAATCGTCAAATGTCCAGAAATTCTATCCGCCACAGCAATAAACCTATCGAAAAAGAAACGAAAGAGAAGTCTTACCATGGAAATTATCTGCTGGAAACTGGAATTTTTCACGCTATGCAGCGATTGGAATTATCATCAGACCAGCCATTTGGTGATGTTCATTCAACGCTTGACGTTAATTTATACAACAATGCAAGCGTGAGTACACTCAAGATCAGTAATGTCACAATGGCTTTCGAGGGCGCCACTTTGTCTTGCTGGGCCGCCAACTCCAACTTGTCAACTCCACTCCAGGTCAAAATGGAGCTTGATATTTTCAGTAAGTATTCATACTATTATAATAGCTTGCTAAATGTATTTTTGGAAACTCACTGTTGAGAAAGGGTTTCACATATTAAAATTACAGAAGAAGAATATATATATATATATATATATATATATATATATATATATATATATATATATATATATATATATATATATATATATATATATACATATATATCAGGCTGGAAAGAAAGTAATGTTGTTTTTTCCAGACACATTTATTGTATTTTAAAAACTTAGATGATACTATTTCTAGTCTCTACAATATTGTTTCTCATTTTCTATGACTTCTCATCAACGATTAGCTTGCTTTTTGATGCCTTCTTCAAGAAAGTTCGTGGATTTCGATGAGATAAACAAATCGATGTCATTTTTTAGCCGTTCACCATTTTCATAAATTTTATTGCTTAAGTGATGCTGCAAAGACCTGAAAAGATGGTAATCTAAAAGAACAATATCAGGTGAATAAGGTGGGTGAGGTAGAGATGAAAGCAAAGATGAACTTAAGAAGAAAGATGAACAGATAGTTAATCATTGGTTTCGTTGAGCATCATTCAAATCGTGAGGAATCCATTGTCTAAATTTTGAAATCTTTCCTAGTGCATGAAAGTATGAAATTATGGTGGTATGAGTTGTATCGAATTTTCGGGCCAATTCTCTGTTGGTTAACTTTGGATTGACTTCAACAGCATCTCTAATGGCTTCTTGATCAATTAATTTTGATCTTCCCAATTTTGGTGGTTTTAAGGTTGAAATCTTCAAATGAAAATTTTGCAAACTAACGTTGGCATTTTTAATTATTCAAAACATTCCTCCCATCGACAATTCGAATGTTTCTTGCAGCTTCTTCAGAAAAAGTTCCTTTTTTGTATTCATAGACTATACAATGTCCCAGATGCTCCTCATTAATATCCATTTCCTGAGGGTAAAGCCAGTAAAAATTGATTTAATATTACTAATTATTGTTCCTGATAGTCTTATTTAGACATTAGAACACAATTTAGTTGGTAATAATTAATTGTACAACTCTTAAGAGGCGGTAAAGTAATCAAATAAAAAACTACATTACTTTCTTTCCAACCTGATATATATATATATATATATATATATATATATATATATATATATATATATATATATATATATATATATATATATATATATATATATGTATATACACTAGTACTGATATTTTCATCGCCAGTTCAGGAGCTCTGTTTTATGACCATGCATGTATTAAGGATCCCTGAGCTTCATCTTACAGGATTTAATCCGGGTAGGGGTTATTTTTACTTATTTAGTACGCCTTTTCGTACACGCTGCAGATTGCACCATTTTTGTTTTTCTTTGTCCCATAATGAGAAGGTTTATAACTGCATTACATTATCTGTAAGCTACCTTCTCTCCAAGGCCCTCCATCGTCGGCTGAGCTGGCAGGCTTTCCAGAAGCTTTCGTGTCTGGAGAGCCTCACCCGCTAAGCTGCCGCGTGTATGGGTCGAGGCCGAGACCCAAGCTCGAGTGGTCCTTAAGCAAACCTGAAGGTCCTGCGATGAAGCTCAGCTCACAGGTGGTCGTCCAATTTTGTAATAAATTGCATGCAAAGTCAGGAAGTATTGCAATAAATTACGTGCAAAATCAGGGTGTCTTGCAATAAATTACGTGCGAAGTTAGGGTGTGTTGCAATAAATTACATGCGAAATCAGGGTGTCCTACAATAAAGTGCAATCAAAGTTTGTGCGTTGCTATAATTTTCATGAAAAATCAGGTTGTAGAGTAATTGATTTCATCTGAAGTCAAGTTTGTGTTATCAAGTACATCTGGAATCATGTTGTATAGTAACTAGGTGCATCGTAATTCAAGCTGTATAGTTATTTGAAAACGAAGTCGAATTTAAATTTAATTTTATGTACGGTTGAACTATGTTTTATTTAACAGACTTCAATCATTGTGCAGCAAAAAATTGTGTTTTGCCTCATGTTATGTCGTAAATAATTACATTTGCGGTATCATTCGCATAATAATACATTTTTATGAACATCGCTATCACTCAAAAGGAACTCTAGATTGTTCAAGATTTAATAATATTATGCGTCCTACTACATCAGCTTTCAATTCTAATGAAGTCAAATTTAAAATAAATGCAGAATGTGCCTATTTTCCCCAAGGTTTGTTCCCATGAGCGGGATACATAAACATTGTCTAATTTGCTCCTTGTTTTGCTTTCGGTCAGGACTTAAGTGACCCTAACTTCTGGAGTCACATTCACGATAGCGGCCGGTCGACCTCATCTCAGGGTCCAAGTAGAGGATCTTATTCCACAGCAACTCAAACACTTCAGCCCAATGGTGGCCAGCGACTCTCTTCATCAGCCGATAGGGCTCTCCTACGAAAACAATCCTACATCTCAGGGCAACTCAAAGTCGTTTTGGGCAAAGAGGATCACGGCGGACAGCTCTCGTGTGTGGCATGGAACAAGTTCTTCCCCAGCTCCCGAGTGAATGACACCAGAACCGTCCTCGTAAACTGTGAGTTTCTGAGCACAAATTGTGGACGTTTTCGGGTTCTAGCACGGCCAAACGCAGTGAGAAGCGCTACTGGAGAAATGGGTCATGATATGTTTAACTTGAAAGGAGGATTTGAGGTGATAAAATACTCTGATATGCGATGATGGTAAGAATATGGTTCATGTTTTGTTTTACTTAAAATGGAACTCGTAATAGATAAAACTTTGCGTGGAAGTTACAGGCGTGTGCAAGTGCGGGAAAAATTTCTCTGAGTTTGTAGTATATAGATGTAGCATCAGCGAGTGCTCATTTTTAAATTATGTTTCAAGAATGCTCGGAAACATTTGATGCTTCAGTGAAATGATCCGAATTATTTCGGTCAGAATTAGCACATGTTTGTACAAAGTATTTTTTCATAAGAGAATTATAAAAAAACGCTAAAAAAACACAATAACACTAAGTCCTTTGGCTGAGCCAAACTACTTAGTGCTGTAAGTCCTTTGGCTCAGCCGTTCATGAAAACGATGAATGTGGTGTATTGTTCTGTAGGGAATTAGAGATAAAAAGACCAAGAGCATAACATAAACATCAGACGTATTTTATTCACAGAATATGGATATATCCCTGGTACCTTTTTAGGTATAACATATATTATAATCAGGAGCAAATATTTTATCCTGTCAATTATACAGAGGGCTACTTGATCCAAATTCACCAAGAGATTTTAGCAGATTGATTTGTATGTTTTTTTCTTTTCCGACTGGCATTAGAATAGCAATATGAGACACAAGGAAAGTAGAGTTTCCAGTTCAATAATAATTCAACATCACAAACTTTTGTATTGTCTGACTTCACTGTTAAAAATTTAAAGAGAGTTTTAATACGTATTAAACTGCAGCATGTAGCCCATTCTTCGTAATAACGGCATAAAAAGTTGAAAATTTAGCATTGATCCGTCGATTGAATCCCGCAAGCTTTCACCCTGAATTCATAAAACGGATCTTATTCTCTTAAAGGTGCGTTTATTTTAAGTTTTTGGAGGTTAAATAATTTTCCAAGGCCTATGGAAAAGAGCATTGCGCACGATTGAAGGCCTTGTAGAATTACTAAATCGAGCACGTATACATTTGGTGTCGGCTATTTGATTGGTTGTAGTTTCTCCAGAAGTAGAACTTCAGCCAGCTACAGTCGTTGATTTGAGAAAGTATACATATAATGCAGGTTGCATGACTGGTTTCAGATGCTCCAGAAGTGGAACTGGAGTAATTTGCAGTCTTTGATTTGAGAAAGTACGCACTTAACGCAGGTCGCATGACTGGTTCCAGATGCTCCAGAAGTGGAACTGGAGTTAGTTACAGCCTTTGATTTGAGAAAGTACGCACTTAACGCCGGTTTTTTACTGGTTCCAGATGTTCCAGAAGTGGAACTGGAGTAATTTGCAGTCTTTGATTTGAGAAAGTACGCACTTAACACCGGTTTTTTACTGGTTCCAGATGCTCCAGAAGTGGAACTGGAGTAATTTGCAGTCTTTGATTTGAGAAAGTACGCACTTAACGCAGGTTGCATGACTGGTTCCAGATGCTCCAGAAGTGGAACTGGAGTTAGTTACAGCCGTTGATTTGAGAAAGTACGCACTTAACGCCGGTTTTTTACTGGTTCCAGATGCTCCAGAAGTGGAACTGGAGCTGGGGGTCCAGATAGACCCAGCGCAGGTGCGGGAGGGAAGTGACCTATACTTCACGTGCAGCGTGGACTCCAGGCCTCCAGCTGACCTCCTCACGTGGACACACAAGGTGAACAAAATGATTCCAGAAAATAACACAAAATGACGTGAAAAACGACACTTCCAAAAATTGTAGGGAGCAGTAGTTGGCATATGATTTGTTTTTTCATTGAAAGCCACTCGTAATTGTAAACTCAGTCATGTGTGTTCTATTAGAGTTTTGTTTATTAATGGCACGTTAGGAATACATAATTTGTTTCCCTGCTACATGGAAGTGCATTTGTGTTAATTGTTTGTGGATGGAAAGTGTACTACTGCTACCTTATTTGGAGGTACTTGTGAACAATTGTATGAATGAATACATTCTGTGGAGAGCAGAAATCGAGCAGGTAGAGAGGATGGCCTTAAAATAGGCAGGAAAAAAGATGGTCATGAATGAAAAGGAAAAAATGGATGTATCATTTAAATGACTAGAAATTATTGATAATACTTTTTCTGAAATCCAGAATTGAAAATCGTGTCCAAAGAATGTCCACTTTAGAATAGATTAGAATAAAATAAGATATAGGAAATAACCGTTAGTCCATTCTTGGATTACTACCCTAGACCCATACTGTCTAAAGTAAAGACACCAATCACGCACATACACCTCAATCACTCAATGCCATTTCAGTCGCGTACACGCACTTTACTAACGCGTAGCAATAGTAGGAGTAGGAGATATCAGTTGGAATATTAGTATGAAACACTTCCTCTTTGAGATGTAGTACTTAAAAAATTAGAAGCATTACCTCATTATATGCAATGAATTTTTTTCTGGAGTTACTAAGTTTTTTAATAAATTCTGAAGTAATAGTAAGCCATGATGTGACTAACTTCTATGCAGATGAAAGGTCTATGATTTAACTCAATCATTTTACTCACGATAAAACTTATTTATCAAGCATTAAAACAGACTAAACAAACAATTGATTTAACTTGAAATACTATTGGCGGAAACGTTGCATGTTCAGAATGCCTAAAAATTACTTTAGAGTATGTTTAAAGTTAGTAATCTTGCTTTATCCACACTGAAGAGTTCTGTTTCTAGCACATAGTAACAAATTTGAAAACTTTCAAGGCTTCAGTTTTGATCAAAAGTTCCCCTGTCCAAAGTAAAATGAAGCTTAAGCACACTCTAGATGTAAAATCGGTATTGAATTGAAATTGAAACTCAAAAACAGTAAAATCTTTTGCAAATAAATCAATCTTTAGTGATACACGAAGAAAATTGTTACCGTTATTTTTGGGTAGTTGTTGAAGTGTCAGCAGTGAATCTCCGAATTACAATGCTAGTATAAATACAAAATTTTTCATCTCACTTCATCTCACTCTCACTAAAAATTTATTTATTTGCACACGTTTTTACTGTTTTTGAGCTTCAATTTCAATTCGAAACCGATTTTACATCTAGAGTGTGCTTAAGCTTTATTTTACTTTAGACAGAGGAACTTTTGATCAAAATTGAAGCCTTGGAAGTTTTCAAGGCTTCACTTATATATATTTATATATATATATATACATATATATATATATATATATATATATATATATATAAATATATAGTGGCAATTGAAACAAGCTGAGTGTGTGTAGCAAAGTATCACGGAGACAATTTGTGGTCTCAAATACATTTTTCAATGTCCTTTTATTTGAAATCCTGATTTACTACAAGCTTACTTTAATTCCATTGTCGGGTGTCGCAAAACCGATCGGGTTCAATGATTTTGAGTTTGCGTTTTCCACTGATCCGGATCCCACAAAATACCTAATTTAGAATGGAGTAATGAGGCAAAGTAAAATAACAAACATTTGAAACTTTGAGATTGAAGCTAAGGCTTCTAAATCTTCTTACACGAACTGCCGTTACAAGCCCTCGGTGTTCTGTATATCATGAACTATAGGTGATAAAATCAGAATTTCTGCAATAATAAGCTTGGATATTGTGCCAAGTGTGAGTTTCTTTCCTTTTTTCTTAAGGCAGGTACCGTGCAGAGGCATTCTATGTACAATAACTTGTGATCAAAAATAAAATAAGGACGTCAAAAACATGAACTTTAAAGTCGGTAAATTTTCTTGGCCCCGATTGCTTGTTAAAGAATTCTAAAGTTGTATTAAAATTTCTTCTGGGCATTTACTTGAAGAATAGTTATTAGTTTTAGAACAGGTTAAAATTCTAAGGTAGATTGTTGGGAACGTAAGCTCAAAATTTTACGCACAATTCCTTACCTATTCATAAGTGCCTTAATATATTGTTATTATTGCTACTATCGAATGACATATCAGAGTAAAGATTTTAATTTTCGCACAGAAAAACAGACAAATAGGGTAAATTCTAAAATCAGGCAACGTGCTGGGAAAAAAGTGAACGAGAAAGTGACAGAACGCAAACTTCAAATTGAGTTCACAGCTTGCGCTATATCCAGTATTGTACGAACTGTACAGTGAGCGCTACAGTAAAGTACTGTGCGCTCCACTAAGGCACTGTACGTTGTAGTAAAGTACTGTGCGCTGCAGTAAGACGTTGTACGCTCCAGTAGAGTACTGTGTGCTGCAGTAAAGCGCTGTACTCTGCAATAAAGTACTGTGTGCTGCAGTAAGGCGCTGTACGTTGCAGCAAAGTACTGTATACTGCAACAAGGTATTGTACGCTGCAGTAAAGTACTGGGTGCTGCAGTAAGGGGCTGTGTACTCCAGTAAAGTAAATCCAGAGTATTGTGAGCTACAGTAAAGTACTGATAGCTCACTACCGGCACCTGCCAGCGTTTCCATTCTTCCAACTTTTTGCCCACGTAAATCAGGGGTGCGTGCTGATTTTTTTCAGTTTTTGCTGCAACGCATATATTGTTAATGGATATTTCTTATGTCAAAGAACTCATGATTGTTCCTGAAGCTTGATGGTGTAGTTCAATCTATAAATACTTCAGGTAAAGGTTTGACATGAAAATATCTACACGAAGCTTTTACTGTTTTCCTGTTACGTAGGAGAAAATTTGTTTTAGAAGTGCGATGAGAATATATTGTGTGTTGAGCAGTTATGTTGAAAAAAACTGATTTGTGTTTGCAAGCAGTGGCAGAATTTTATTTACCGATACGTGGACTTGTTATCACTGATTGCTTCGTACCGAATAACGTGTCACTGAATATTTTTCAGTTTTTCAACTATATTTTTATTTTACCAAAAGCCTTTTCCATCAGAAACATTGTAGCAAAGTTTGTATTAAAGTTCACTCAAAACGATCTAGTTAGTCTGGGTCTGAAACTCGTCGCAAAACCAGTGTTGCGAATTGAAGTTTAAAATTAACAAATACATGAATCAATTGTTCTGGAACCAAAACGAACAAAACAATGATATTTCAGGAAGAGGTTAGTACTTTCAAGAATTCCCAAGTGTAGTTCCTTATATATATTGAAAATTTTATAAATTTAGGCACTAGTCCTTGTTATAATAACAGTTTATCAAGTTTGATCTATTAACTATAAAATAATGACTCATCGTGTGGCTTGATAAAAAAGACAATTTTTAATTACAATCTTAGACCATTCTTTCCATGCTTTTTTCCCGTACATCTAATAACTCGTTAGAAAATGTAAATTAATCATTTGTAATGAAGACCTTGGTTATTTGGTTAGTCTGCTTTCAGATATTACGCAAAAAAATTGTAAGTGGATTTTAGCAAGAACTAGATAGTTCCTGTGGGAATATTGTAAGTGGATTTTAGCAAGAACTAGATAGTTCCTGTGGGAATATTGTAAGTGGATTTTAGCAAGAACTAGATAGTTCCTGTGGGAATCAGAACCGGAATATTTTTCATGAATATATGCAGAACTTTTATTCTGGATTTTATTCACTGATAACATGGATGTATAAGAAGAAGAAAAAGACTAATAACAGAATAAAATGGTGCATTTAATAGTAATCCGATACCTTTGGTATCCCACAATACAACACTGCTAATACATGCATACCCGTTCTAGTTTCAATTCAATAATTTTATTCAGTAATAGATAGGAAGTAATGAAACGGACACACACACACACACAGGAAAAGATAAAGATACACTTTCTATTATATATGTAGATAACCTACTATTATTATGACATTGAAATAATCGCAACACGTTAACACTGCCTGAAAAAAATTAAACGTGTAGATTCAGGAGGATATTTTTCCGATGACACATGCGTATAATCTCTTACAACTATCATAAATAACTCTGTTCTAGCTGCAGGTCAACAATTTTGTGAAAGGAAGCTGGATTTTATACTTATACTTCCAAATTATTGGCACATTTATCAGGCCCACCAGCGTTGGGTGTGGGAATTACATCAGGTTAAAGCGGACCTTGTTGCTAAACAACTAAAGCAGTAGAGTAATTATTATTTTTATTTATTGTTTCAACATTCATTCTGTGCAGATGTTAATTGTCTATTTTATATTATATCTAAATCTTAAAATATATACTCTTCGTGTGAGTGAGAAATGATCATGTGTCGTGAAATTATTGAATACCGCAGTAAATGCATTGAAGCGACTCTTCATGTCCTACTACATTGCAGTTAAATATTTTTAAATGTAAAGATACTTTTGTTCGTACATTGGAATTCATAAATACTTCCTGGGTCACTAAAATGACAAATGTTTTCTCTTTCGACCATGAAAATTTGAAAAATCTCTCTTGGTACAGCGTACAAGGCATTTTATTGGGTAGGCAGAAAATTTCTTCAATAAAATAAAAACGCATGCTGTTTGACGTCAAGCTTGCACAAACCTAAAAAAATGGGACAGCGATTTTCTATATTCAAATAATTCTTTTACGCTCACAATTTCGCCCAGCCACTTTGGTCCGGGACGGCCGAGATCCTAGCAGCGGAATTTATGGTAGCAATAGCCTGGTCCATCGAAAGATTTAATTCCCTTTAGCAGAACAGAAATATTCGTGAAACTCTTAAACCATCCCTGAAGCTCGGTGTTAGGCCTTGAACGAAAACCCACTCTGGATGTCGGATGGCTGAAAAATCTAACATCTCATGTAAGTGACGCTCGTAATAGCCCAGTTTTCTTTACCATCGTACATCAACGTAAACTTGGGAGTTTCTCTACGTCGTAAATGCACGTATTTCATATCAAAACATACACCATGTCCTGATGCATGTTTTCAACAACCCCAGCAAATAAATTGGGTTTGTTTAAAATTCGTACGGTGTGGGTTTGTATCAGTTATTAGGCTAATGCTGTACAGGCATGCTTTATGAAAAACTTATTACTGTGGGAAAATTTGGTTGTTATCATTTATGATACACAATAAATTTTAGGGTTAATATGAGTATTAATCATTCATGATACACATCTTGATCCTCCTCTTGTTACACCTTCTCACGTTGGAGCTACTTTGCATCGAGCAGAATCGGACGTTAAAGAACGACCCTTCGGAGGGCGTACTGATGTCCGGTGAGCACCTCGTTCTGCAGACCGTCACCAGAAACTGGACAGGAGCATTTTCATGCACAGCAGCCAACTCCATCGCGTCTGTCGTGTCCAACACCATCGACATCACTATTCTTTGTGAGTACATTTGCAATAAGTGATCAAACGCCCGAGAGACCTAAAAAACGCATGAATCTGTCATGCGCAATTGATAGTAGCATATTCAGAGTATCTCTGTACTAAACGATCAAAAATTGGAGAGGCTTTAAAAGTACGTGAATCTGTCCTACAACATCGACATCACTATTCTCTGTAAATACATCCGCAATAAGTTATGAACCGACGAAATGAAAAGATCCATTTCGTCGCGCATTCAATCGTGTATGTCCTGCAGCATTGCCATTACTTTTAGCTGAGAGTATTTTTAGTGTCAGCGAATCAATGCTAGAGATATTTTGCTGTAAATTTATTTTGCTCAATTTTAGCTATATTCTTTATCAGAATCTTTACAGAAAATTATTCCATTCAGAGACAATTTTCGCAAATCTCAAGGTATGCAATGATCCGCAATCAGGAAAATTTTGTCAGAACTCAAAATGGTTTCCTGCTGCTTCTACTGCCCTTCAAATTAGTGTTTATGGTTGGCTACTGACACAACGACGCAGACACACTTTTTCTCAAGTGCCAAGACTGAAAGTGCTGTATGCAGTCAATATTACCACTCGCTCTATTTCTAAATAAAAAGGTTTAAAGGCTCAGACAAGTTTTTGCATCGCAAATGCATTAGTATCATCACTCGTGATGTTATTTGAAGGAATGCATAGCCAAATGGCATGGTACTGATTATTTTGGGTGCATAGAGATATTCGTGGATAAATTTTTGAGAAAGTTCAATGTTTTTCCTTTCCGATATTCTAAGCAATAATTTATCTAACGCTCATTTATTCAGAACAAAAATACTTGTTTCAAGTAATTAGAAAGTGCGATTTTGATACCACAGAGAGAATTAGATGCTCAATAGTCAAATTCCAGAGAAGTATTTTACAAACTCATTTTAAATAATAATAATAAATATGATAATTTGAATGATTAAATTATCTTTCATCATTCAAATGTGTGATTTCATTGCACAAATTACTGGGCAAGTATTTTTCATGAACATACACTGTTGGAGTTGTCGAATACGTTCTATTGAAGTCTCTGAATCATTTAAATGGATTTGCCTGCAAGAAAGTTCTTGTTCTAAAATGTTCTTTTAAATAGACATTTACTCATTATGCCGAGGTGTGCTTATATATTTTTATTCAATGTAATATTTCAGCATATTAATTCTTGTATTTCCAGTTAACGTTCAAAGGCTGAAAATAATTTTGATAACATTCAACATGTTGACACCAGATAATATTGAAAAAAATTTCTTTTTTGTCAATTTTTTAGCTCACAGTAGTCATATTTGACTCAAAATACAGCAGACACACTTGACCAAATTTCATGTGAGGTGTAGTAGCTTAAATTTTTTAAATCTCTTTTCCTTCAGATGCTCCGGTGTGTTCAAATCAAGCGAAGAAACTCTACCAAGTTCAACTAGGAGAGTTCGTTAGTCTTGCCTGCAGCGTAGACTCTAAGCCTCCTGAAGTCCAGTTCGAGTGGACGTTTGCCACAAACATTTCGAAAGTAAGTCCACAAATTGAATTGAAAGCTACTTTCTAGGCATGTGCTTCTAAGTAAAACTTAACGGTAATATTAGTCCAATACTTACTTGCAAATAGATTGTTTCAGCTTTTTTTATGTTATTTTTTGTTGTGAGTCAATTTCTTCAACCGATATATAAGATATCCTGGAGATCGTTAAGCTCGTTTGAAAAAAGTGAACGGTTAGAGTTTGGAAATTTATTGGATCATTCACGAAAAATATCGACATCAGTAGATAATGATTCTCAACATTCTTCAAAAGATAAAAAATCAGTATCTGTGTGCTTGCATATCTGATCGATTTTGCTGTACATCAATTACTGCATTGACAGTTTTGCAGCCATGAAATTACCTTCAGAAAAAAAATAATGAGTAGAGGAGTTCTAGCGGCTGAAATTTGATAATGTTGTGAAGTTTCCGAGTATTTTTTAGACAAATATCTGGTAAACTATTCGAATAAATGACCAGTTGCATATCAAAATGACGACCTATGGAAAAAACACGGTTGAGAAATTGAAAGAAGCAAAAATTGTAAGACGTCATGAAACTGTGCAGAACATAACTGTTTTTTCTTGCTCGTGCTGAAAGAGCTGTAGTAAGACTTCCTTGACAGCTTCTGAAAAACAAACACAAGTGTTATGCTATCATGACTTTCTTTTATTATTTCTATGAGGTTAGCAGAAGTTGTTCTGCAGTTTTAAGGGGACTTTTTGTAAAACACAGCTTGTTATTCACAAGTAAATGTCTTGATGAAATCTTGAGCCAATTTACTCAAAATAAGTAATGGATAGAAAGTCATTATAAAGCCATTATGAAAAAGCAATATGTTTCACCTACGACTCAAAATTTGAACATGAGTACTTATATAGCACGCAAAATTTCAATTTTAAAAGTGTTCATCATTGATACACTTAGAAGACCCAAAATGTCCTAATGAAGTTATTTATATTCAATAAAAGATATAGATGCAAATGTTCGTAATGAATAACGCATATTTTTCCCAAAGGAAACCATGAAGATTTAGTGGATCCAGTGTAATAAAATCATTTCTCTTTGCTGTAAAATGAAGCAAACACCCAGTCATTTTTACTTAAATAATCCCATTTGGTTTTCAAAATGTTGCCTTTGCATGAAACTTTATGAATTACTGCTGTGTTGCATTTGAATATTGGTCTTGCTTATGTAATAACAATTATACAATACATTCGACTATATTCAACCTTATTCGCTTCCACTCGACCATCCTAAGCAGAAAAAATTGAAACATTCTTTGAATATTTCAGTCAATTTTTGCAGTGGTTTGACAGTTCGTAATTTATCTCCCAGCAGGAGCTTGTGTCCCAGGAATGGGTAAGGACATCGGGACGACAGTCGTGGCTTCGATACCGTCCTGAAAAAATCCACGATTACGGGACAATTCGTTGTTTTGCTATCAACGCAATTGGCAGACAGAAAATGCCTTGCGAATATTCCGTGGAGCCAGCACCAGGTACAATAAATCGTCCTCGAAAACATACAAAATGCACGGGGAAATTGTTGAAGAATTTTTTTGAGCTATTCTTCAGTAATAGAAAATCTTTTAAGTTAACACTCGAAAGAAATATGAGAAGCTGAAATAAAAATCTGAAATACTTTGTTCACCTATTTATTTGGATTTATTCTTGCAAAAATATTTTATTATCATGATTTTTATTGTCAGTAGTGTATCAGACATTGTTATAGTTTAACCTCACATTTTTTCCCTAAGTAGGTGGATATTCGTTTGAAAAGTTAACACATGTTGAGATATTGTAATTATTATTATGAAAAATTAGTTACAGAATGTACCAAACATTACTAAGGAATTCCCCATCAAGACTGATTCCTATTTTTCTTGCAGTAGGACTGAAATGATCGAAATAAACATAGGAGAATATATATTCAAAAAATTGCGGAAAGTTTGCTGTTGTCCAGATAATGGACTTCATGCTATCAAAGCTCCATGGAAAAGTCGAGGTTGTACTGACCACTTTTCTCAAAGCGTGGTTAATTTCCTTCAGTAAATTCCCCTGAAGTTCAAAGCGGTTGTCCAAAGTTTTACAAAAATTCGCTCAAATGTGTTGTTAGAGAGCAAGATTACAAAATTTGCCACCGGTATGCACATTTTATCAGAAATTAGTATCGATTTGCTTTATTTTAAAACCGGATAAATATGATTTTTTATAATTGAGCTCTAAACGTCAAACAATTATGATTTTTTTCTAATCGTTAAACGACAACAGTTTTTCTACGAAGCTAGACTAGGATGGACAGCATTAACAATAAAGAAACAATATTCCTTTACTGGAGCTATATCTAGAACAATAATGATTATTAAAAAGTTTTTCATTTTGTAGAAGCATAATTAGAACATTTCATAAGGAAAAAATACTCGTTACGTCTGGGTATAGTTGGAATATTTACAATTATAAAATCATCACCTGATGGTGGTGGGTATATTAAGAACAATAACAGTTATGGAAAAAATACCCGTTACGTGTGGATATAAATAGAACATGAATAATTATGAAAAACATTGCCTGGTCGTGCTGGGTATAATTATATCACAAATAATTGTGGCACAATTACCTTTCCTGGTGGGTAAAAATTGAAGCACATGTATGATGTTGTTGCAGCTCCCACACCACCGACGCTGAACTGCTCTGTGACCAACCAGTCGTGGCACAGTCTAAACGTGCAGTGTCATCTCAGCCGAGAAAACTCGACTGCTGCAGAGAGTCCGAGAGTTGCTTTGGACAGCCAAGAAATTAAGGTAATATCCATTGTTGCTGTTGATATTTAATTATAATTGAACAGTAGCAGGCTCTGCGCTGTAGTTGGGCTGGAACTCAGAAGCATAATGTTAAAATTATAGGTGTCGTTGAACAGCCAAGAAATTGAGATAATTTGAATGCGGTGCCAATTATTGGGAGTTTGTGTGAGCTGAACTGCAGCTTGGTGAGGAGGGAGAATTTGAACATAAAAGTTCTAAGAGTAGGAAGATTCTGCTGCAACAATTTGAAGTAGCTTTGTTCACAAAAATGGATGTGATATAATTTTTCTCAAAGTATAACACAACAAATTACGTTTCAATAGAAGTAAAGTTCATTACTATATGAACTTTCATTTTCATTCACTTCTCTAGCCGTATACTTCTCAAGAAAAACCATTGTTGTTTCTTCATTCTAGTATTAAAAGCAAAATTCCATACATTCAAATGATATTCCCTTTAAATTTAGTTTGTCTCGTATTCACAGCAAACATGACGCTAATACTAATACACCAATTCATATCATTAGAGACAATAGCACAGTGTAATTAGTGAAGCCCAGAATATTTGGAAATGATTATCTCTGTTGTTTCAATGAATGATCATGAAGGAAAGGAAGGAATTAGAGCAGCTGTTGGAGGAATGGGAAACTCGTTACACGTCCAGCCATCACGCAGACGCGTCTCCGACACTGCAGGATGCCTCCACTTCCTTCACTCTCACCGTAGAAAGCCTCAACTCCCAGCAAGTTCTCTACAACGCTACTAGTTAGTTCTATTTACCTATCTTACTTTTTTCTGTTAATTGCAAAGCCAAATAATTCGTTATTGTTTTTTGCCTTAGTGCTCAATTTTCGTGGAACAAAAATAGGGTCATAAAAATTATCCGTTGTGATTTGATGTTATGTGTTCTTTTTTATTTCAAACGAAAGAAGTCATCAAGAAAATGAACAGTTTTATCTTATTAGTGTTTTAACCACAGTGAAACCAATATAAGCCGAGCAAGATAAGGCTTTTAGAATGTTCCTAATGGTTCATTTATGAGGGTAAGCGAAAGAGAAAGTCAGAAAAGTCATAGTTTGTATTTTCAAATCGAACTTATCTCTTTAAATTCGAAAAAAAATCAGCAGGCGTTTTTTTCCGATGTACTACTTTTATCGAACACACGAAAAAATTGAGTCATTAAAATAAAAAACAGAATTCGGAATCTTATTAATTTACTCCCACGTCATTAATTTATTCTTCTAGAGAGATCATTTTTTCGTACCAATGTTTTCAGCTAATTATGAATTCTTTATTCTCTCAACAAGAGTATTTATTATTGTTGATAGAAGAAATAAAAGATGCATTGGTAAATATTTCTCAACGGGAACATAATGATTCGGATGCGTGACGGAACATAGAATTGAATTAGGTTTAACATTTAAAATCAATTAGCTTGTGCTCAGTTTGTTTTCAGATGACCAATCATAAAGGATTTCTCATCTTCAAAGTATGGAAACTTGAAAAAACATGTTTTTACGAATGTAGAAGAATAAAATGCATGTCCTAATTAGTAAACATCATATAAATTGATTCTCAAGTCCTTAACGAGTAGAAAGCAGCAAAAAAGATTTGGCTGCTTTTTACATATAATAAATTGCGAAATAATCTCTCGTACCGAAGGTATAAAAGGTACACGAGTAAATTGGCTATAGATAAACCGAATGTGTACACGACTTACATGTTGCACAATTTTCTGTAATTGTTATTTATGATATGTTTTATTGAATCAAAGCCGTACTGAATACCTTTATTGGCATTCGACTAATTGGTTCTTTTTTCAGCTCGGTACGTCCTCCTCTCTCAGGAAACACAATATTTCATATGTTTATGGTGTACTTGCGTCATTAATATCTTTACTTTAGACGGCATGAGACTTAGGTAAGAGCCTGAGAATAACCCAAACGGCTCGTTCATGTTGGCTTATTCTTTTCTATTGTCTAATTAATTAAAGAATAATTGTTGGTTTTGAGATGAGCCGTCATGTGCTCCTGAAAGGGTTTTAACGAGAGTTGTAAGTACTTTGGAGCGCATATAAATTTATAATTGCTTAATAAAAACATTTTTAAGACTTAAATTTTAGTTGTACATGAAGTTGTGCACATGTGTTACAATTCTGACACGTAATTCTCTCCTAGTTATCTCTCGCTTCAATCATCCATGTATACTGAACTTACTGAACTCTATTTCCTCATCAAACTCTATTGGGACTTTTCTTCAAATCTCCCAAATTAAAGCTTATTCTATTCTAGAAAAGATCGGGACTTTAACTTTCATTCAATCGTGTGCATTGTATTTTTTGTTGTAGAAACATCGGTATTTATTTCCTCTTTCAATTGTTTGTGTTAAACTTCATTTCTACACGAGATAACATCGGTACTAAAGTATTTTTTTCAATTGTCAGTGTAAAATTTGATTTCTACACCAGATAACATCGGGACATTCTCGGTGTCCGGGCTGACAGCTGGGGTAGATTATTCTCTCAACATCGCAGCCATGACACCACTGGGGCCAACTGAGCCTTTGCTTTTGACGGCATTGACGCTCCGAGCTGCCGAGAACAGAATAAGTGAGTGGGGATGTCCTCATGAATATCTCACATGCGAGACCTACTCTTAAATCGGCAACTAGTTTCAGAGAGCAGGGTTAATGCAAAATCACAATATAATTAAACTTGCAGTTGTATGAGGGTACGGATGATCAGTCAGATGATTTAATAGAGGAATTCAAGTCTCAGAGAGTATGAATGCTGCAATTTCGTTATTAAGAATCACTGATTATTAGGAGATTCTGGGTAATTCAAGTATGCAATAATAGATGTACCTAAATTATAGAGGGTATGGATGATGTTTCCGCTCCTTGTATGTGGGATTTACGTTTTTGAAGGTATTGATGAAACAACAATACTAAGTAAATGAGCGAATAAAGTATCAGAGGGCAAGTGTCTGAACCACGCTAAATAATTAACAAATTTGAATCTTTAGGAGTAAATATGATACTTAACTAAAGAGCTAGCTCGACCTCAGTCGTAATTCTCCAAGCGAATGACATAATTGACACTTGACTGGCATCGTCAATATATGATCATCCATTCGTATCATCAATATTGACATGTGTAGAGACTTCGATCCGCTATTTAAACTCAGCATGACAGTTTTTTGATAATTCATATTTGAAAGTAGGTGATTATACCTAACAAAAATCCAGAGTTCATAATAGTAAAACAAATTGATAATGAGTTTATATTCATGTTATATGTTACTTATTATTGTATTTTACTATGTAATGCTAGTGAGAAACGACAAGGATTGCTGCAGAGCAGTGTACGCTAAATAAGTCATGTGTATTAAAAAAGTCTTTCAAATGAAGGAAAAGAGGTTACCGGTAACGGTTTTAAAATACGTATGAAGTATAAAGTCAGAAAATGCCTTTTATTTTGCATACTCTTATCATTTACACGTGTTTATGGCATATGCACATAATAAAGTTTTCAAAAAGTTTCATGGCCTTTTTCTTCTAAAAAATATTCAAATGTAATTTGTTTCAACTCCATTTAGGAAGAATATTGTAATGACTTTTATGCTTCACTGATGTGAGATAGCTGTATTTACCATCGAGTAAATGCTAAAGTTATGTCAATGAAGTAATATGATAAAAAACACAGAGTTACGTTCACATTTCTAGTAAATAGATTAATAAAGCAGTATGAAACAGAGAGATGAAGAAATTAATGCAGCAGAACATTCAGGGTTTTTCTTGGAAAAATATTCTGCTGAAAAAAAAGTTTGATCACCGCTGAACATACATCGTATAAATGTCAAACAGATAACTCAGTACATATTAGGATTTTAGGAAAAAATTTCAGTTCTGGACATCCAATTTATTTCAAAGTTCGATCAACATTCAGAGAGACTAGAACCTTTACTCTAAGCGCAGAAAATCAGACGTCACTTAATCGTGAATTTGACTCCTCTATTTCCCCTAACTTGGCCCTACGCCAACGATAAAACGAACGTTAGAGGGAAAACACTAACTTAAAGCCTGCTGTAGTTAAGACCACATTTTCAGAGACAGAAAACAAGTTAGTGAGCAGTAAAACGAGTTTATTATGATTTCAATCTTGAATGGCTAGAGTTACAAAAAAATGAGTTTGTGATATGAAGGAATTAATTAAAAAAATATATTTCCAGGTGATATTGAAGCTAAAAACAAAGTCGAAAAATCTAAAACTTTAAACTTCAAATGATAATTGAAATTCTATTCCAACTCCTGGATGGCTTTCTGATTCTTACTATGTGATTGAATATGATACACGATTCTTGTTACATTTACTACTTTTGAAACTGATGAACATCATAAATCCATTCATAAACTTTTTAATACCAACCTTTACTCTCATTTTGATGAATAATCTAAAAAAGAATGAATCAATACGAAATTCAACGTTGACTGGCATTTATTTTATAATTAGCAACGTAGCTGTTTTTTATGAAACTTCATCAGAAATTCAGGCTGCTGGAGCAACGTTTCCAACTTCGGTAATCCGTAATTATTAACGATAATGTCTCTCACATATTCATTTTTTCGTCATCCCAGATCTCAACGGCAATAAAGGAAGAGGATATCAGTCGCAACTACTGGACGGCACAACTTTACTGGCCATCTCCATTGGTTGCATCATGGCTCTTTTTCTGTGCGTGATTCCGACTATCGCGATTGTGGTGTGTCGTAAAGCAAGGCGCAGAGGAAGGGAGCTTAGATCTAACTCCCAGAACACCATCACTCATGAGGTTGAAGATCAAGATCTCAAGATTAAAGCCACTGGGAGTGAAGCGCCGGATCTTATCACAGATGAAACTACGTCCAGGGTAAGGAAAGTTTAATAGGTTGATTTTCTGTTGAAGGGAATCAGATGCAGGTTCAGATATCAAATTATCCGTGAAATTAGAGTGAAGGAGAATGTGCTAAGATTATGATCATGCGCATATTATGACCCTGACACTATAAGTAGTGTTGAGGAATGACGATTAAGATTTATATTTTTTGAATTACGTGTTTGTAAAGTTCATGGAATATTTTAGAATGAGGCGTGGGTGCCGCATTTACCAAGTATTTGGGTCTATAAGAATTTTTTTAAACATTTTAACATCAAAATTTCCATCATGCATTAAGTTTTCATCGATTTCTGTTAAATTCTAATGACCTATACAAAACTTACTGAGAAATCCCCGGATCATTTCCTAAAAATTCTAAATAATTCTCTACAGGTGAATATTGTAATTTTACGCATATACCAAACTGCTACCAAATCCTGTATTTGTTAAGTGGGGCTAGCTAATTCGATGAACTTCTCGTTGGTGTGCAGGACAATTTGCTAACTGTCTCCAAACTGGGCCCTCGTATTCCTAATCCGAAACGTCAAGGCTGTCCAGGCTGCATTTCTACCCAAAAGGACCCAAGTCTTGGGTTCTGCTCCCGGCCTGAGCATAATTGCGGGCTACATCATGCTGCTCAGAGGACCTTGATAAGCTCGCATTCGCTGAAACCAGCTGGAAGCCAAGACAGTGCAGGACTTACTATGGAGATTTACAACCCGATGGAGGCAATTTCCGAAAGATGCCTGCAGGAAACTCCTGGAATGGATTATTCGGCGTATGATAGACCGCTGGATCCTATGAAACAAAGCGCGACTCCGAGATACTGTGAGTCCAGTACTTCTGGGTACGGTGACACATCTAAACGAGTTGATCTTACGTGCCATGATTCTCGTGCTGCTACGTCTTCTCAGTATAATATAAACGTTGTTCACAATGATACGGATCATAATTCTCAAGCGGCTTGTAATCAGTTATTAGGATACTCAAATAGATTTTTTACCCTACCTCATAAAACTCCTACAAACCCTACCAATTTTAGTGGTAAGTCTAGGAACTTAAGAACAGTTCAGGAGGCACAGGACACTGGGTCTAAGCTTCTCCTGGAGACTACATACGCTGGACGGTCTACGGAATCGCTGTGTAGCCCTGGCTCTGAATCTAGGGTATGATTTCTTGGGGCAATTTCAGCATCGTAAATTTTGCAGTTTGCAGTTGAAGGTGGCATGCTGAGTCTGTTTAGTCGGAGCCCCTCGGCAAGCCTGAAGTGCTACGTTCTCTTTAATTCATACATACTCTCGGGACGAACAAAATAAGAAAATTTGTTTATTTCGCGTAGGCCGTGATTATGAAGCATGAAAAAATTATGTAAAATATTACTGGGAAAATTCAGAGCATTAAAAAAAATACTGGAAGTTTTTCTAAACAATGCGGAAATTTGCCATTTATTTACTATTTATAAACTTTAGGAACTCGAATATTTGAGTGCAGCTTTACGTGTGTATAAAATGGTGTTTGTACGGTTGTATATCAGGTCTGCGTTCATGCTTTTCCTGATTACAAAGTCTCTTGACCGGTAAGAAAGAGTATGGTTTTATAAAAAATATTTTACTGAAATTTGCTCATAGTTGATAGTAGATAAATTTCGAACAAATTTTGGCTTTGAATTGACCACGTTCGTTCGAGGAAAATTGTACTAGACTACGTAGGTAGAACTTCATCTTGTCTTTTGTCTTCATCTTTAACTAGGAACTTTTACTCTTCAACTTATTTTTTAACATATTAAGAAAACATCAGGCTTGGTTTCAAAAATACTGCCGAGAATTTTAATTATCTTCTAATTTTTTCGAAAACAACAGCAAGCAGAAGCAATACAACCTCACTTCATAATTCGGAGTTGTAGGTGGTTTGGGAACCTTATTTTACGATCGAACAGAATTTTTTTAATAGTTCTTGTTCGTTCAATCAAAAGTGATACAAATAAACTCAGAAAAGCAAACATTTACAGTCTTTGTCTTAACGTTTACTATCAAATTTCTTCGCCTATGAAATGAATTGTCTTGTAGTACGGATTTTAACGCTATGTCCTTCAATTCTGCCTAAGTTATATATGTTTGTTGTCTCATAGATTAGATAATTGAAAGCAAAACCTTGTGTTTTACTTTTAACCAAAATATATTTATCTTTAAATTAACGCAAGAATAAAATAACATGACTCACTAGAGCTTTCTCGTTGAGTTACTGAAGCACATTCATACATAGAGTAACATTCTTTTCGGTGAATGTGCGCTAGCGAATCAATTGCAGCTACATGAATACAGTCGATAGAACTACATCAGAGCTGTAGATACAAGTACATCCGTGATGGAGATACAACTGCATCAGTACAGTAGATGCAACTACATCCGTGTTGTAGATATAAGTACATCTGTGATGTAGATACAAGTACATCCGTGGTGTAGATACAACTGCACCAGTACAGTATATCAAGGCCGTAGATGCAAGTACATTAGTACATCAGTACTGTAAACACAGTACTGCAAATACAGAGAAGCTATTAGTGCAGATACACAAATGTCATTTTCGGCAGTTGGAAATAGTAACTTAACTACGGAGGAGATATTTACGAATATTCATTCGTAATATTTTCTCATAAACAGGAGTGAGATTCTCATTGAAACTAAAGTCATTAACGTTAGTACTCTAATACTCGTACAAATGGGTCATTTTAGGTAATACAGAGACACAAGAAGAGAAAATACGAATGCCTATTTGAATGTATTTAAATTTAATAATTTATTCATTGCTCTTGGCCCTCGATGCCAGTATTTTGCGATACTCATCAAATGAAACAAAATCATTTATATAAAGCAAGTTGGCTCACTTACTTTGAAAAAACTTACACTAACTTAGAAAAGATTTTTTCATGATGGTTCTAAATGGTGATGACTCGCAATTGCAAGACTGCTGATGTCTTTCTTAAATGAAGCTCTCAATGATCTCTTAAAGACAACAGATGGAGACTGGAACTACTAATACAATACGTACTGGACAATTCAGAAAGGTTAATAGAAGTTCAGTATTAGTTTAAGTTCCCACCAGGAATATACTGGTACGAGTGTTTGAGATATTTTGCTGAAAACTGTTTTGTATGAGGATATTGTATGAGGATTTGGACGGGCAGCTGTTTGTGTACGTTCCAGAAAATGTGAGCCCCTGATAGTGAAAATTCACAAATAGGAACTTGATTGATGGGAAAAATTAAGTCTTCTCAATTATACATTAATTATATCATGTAAACATATATCATACACAGACTTAAAAGTCATATTCATCTCTTTTGACTGCCATGTAGTAAGTAATCTACTGTAGATTCCACGCCAGCTTCCTGAAGACTGGTGTGGTTTACAGACAAAAAAATTTTCCCAAACATGGAAGATATTTAGCTAACTTTAATTAGTTTTCTTTGATTATATATTTTTCAAAGAAAATGCAATTATTGTATCAAAAATTTCAGTGAGATTTTCGCCTACTTACGAGAAAGACATGTTTTTTGACCAAATAGATTATAGAAGTTTATTAATTTTCATTCACCCTTTTATCATTTGATAAAATGATATTACACACAATTTTTTCACATGTTGCTCTTTAACTTTTTCTCTTGACCAAGAATTTTCAAAGCAGCGGAAAAGGGGAGGTATTGAATACCGTATTGATTTTCATTATGTATTGTTTATATAGACATTCACACACGTTTCATCGTTTGGCTTTTACATTTCGAAGATGTGGATTGAACAGAGTAAAAATGTTTAGAGTAAAAGAGTCTATCAATAATAACAAAAATTTCATGTTCTACATTGATGTATGATAATTCTTTTGTAGACTGCAAAATGGCTGTGTGACTGTAAAAAACTGATTAAAAATGAACATGGTCTTTTGCCGACTATACATGGCATTAATTTATTTGTTTAGAATATATGTATACATCGATAAGGTATTGGGTGTAGATGAAATGATTTGTCGAGATGTTAAGCATTTATGCAAGCATTAAATTATTCTTCATTTTATACGTCCATTAGTGTTCTTCTATTTTTTGTGTTCAACGACTGCTTTGTTAAAGTTTTGCGTTCAAATTACATATTTGACGAACAACTCAAGGTTAAATATTATTGTAATTTTTAATCAATTGTGTCCTCATTCATTCCTAAATTTGTGTGAACTCAATTATATACATTGTCTTCCTTCAAGAAATTGTTTTAAAGCGATTTCTAAATGATCTAAATATACTGAATTATAATTTACCCATTTATAAAGGAGAGTATTGAAATTGAAGAGCTTTTTAGTGTACCATGTAACTATTTCACAATGTGCTGTGTCCATATATGTAATAACAATGTTTCGTCAAATAGGGACTAGTTGCCCTTCAGAGCTGAACTCAAATCAATGTTTATAAAAATATGGTTTATTTAAGCCTTTAAAACAAGTAATTTTTCAACGCTGAGCATAAGTCAATGTTGATAACGAATTGTATTTATGTAAGATGTTATAGCCAACAATATTTTAAAGGTAGGGCTCGGTGACATACGTGTTGTTTCTGGTAAATAAATGATAAAAAAGTCCTTAGGTTACAGTGACCCGGATTGTGAAAATAATATACGTAATTCATATCTATGTCACGCTATAAGTATATGTTGATATTTTCCAATATTCATAATTTTATCGGATTTCTTTGTAGTTCGCCGTTTTATTATCCATTCTAGAAAAATATTCCTGATGGCAAAATAGAAAGTTGCACTGTTCTGTACCCTCAAAAAGTATCTATCTTGAGAGTTAAAAATGAATTCATCACAAGCTTGGACGACTGGTGAGCGAATCTGCTTGCGAGCGGAAAGACCCGGGTTCGAATCCCGTTGCCGACATGGTTGACGCGGCTAGAAATACGGCATGGGACTTGGGTAAACAACCGAATAATTATCCAAGTAATTATCCGACCCAAGAATGGGCCAGAAGGTTCGTTCCTATAGCCTCATTCTATTCTATTCTTTATACACAAGGCTGGCTCTAACTTTGGAATGGATGGAAAAGGGAAATTGATTCTACACAATTTATGGTGTAAATGAATGCCTACGTCTTTGATGCAAGTAATCCAGATTAGGTAACCTATAAACTACTAATTAAAGCTTTTTCATAACAAAAACGAACAATAACTCTAACCTAGGAATCCCCCTTATCGTATTCACATTGACACCTGTTAATACTTAACTTGGAATGCGCCTTCATCAACCTTGCACAATTGTACAAAATACTCGTATCCAATATGGAACTGGAACAACCAGCCTAGCTTACATTTCAGAATCTATTGTTGGACATGAATAAATCGTAGAAATAGGACAGTGGAAATTGGCTTCAAGGAATACACTTGAATCACATTTGCGAATAAGAAAAAACTGTTAATTAAAAAAAACTGGCTGTGTGTTGTAGCTTTTACTACAATTATTAGTCAGTTTCCAATAACTTCAGGATCTCTCGGCACATTTTCTTTTCATTCCTGCAACAACTACAACACTCCTGAAATAATAAGAGATGACTAATCAAGTTCATCTTACAAAAGAATTTCTGTACAAAAGTACAGAGTATGTTTGCATACGTTCTGGTAAGTGCGATACATTTTCCACATGGGACCATTGGAATCAATTACGACAGTTGATCTTACCTGTTTCAATCTTATTAGATACTTTTATAGCATCTTATACTTCGGATCATCTTAAAACGTGATGTAAATATATACAGTACATGAATACTAGCAACAGCTTCGCCGTCCAGGACTCGGGGCCTATATAAAATAAAAAAAATTTGAAGGAAGGAGTAAAATTTGAAATAAATACGTAAAATTTAGATACATTCTGCCTCCCACAGCACAGACACTGCAAAGTCCCTGGCAAGCAGCCATAGACTACCTTAACACGTTTGTTGCGATTGCCTAGCCGTTGCAAATCTTTACTTTGTACACATAATCACTAAAAGACTTGGAAAAAATTACAGAACCTAACCTAAGTGACCCACCGGTGGGTCGCATCGCAACAAACGTGTTAATGAGCTCGAATCTCCAAGGTATGATGACCAGGGCAGCCCCATCAGCTCACCCACGAGAAAGCTCAGCCGAGAGCGCTGCCAAATGCACCCTATGCGCAAGCAAACTTTATAGTCATTATGAAGGGAAAAAATCGTGAATCATGAGCTAGAGAGAACATTAGGACCGTGCAGATATAATTCAGTTCATAGTCAGTTGGAAGCGTTTTAGGCACATGAAAACTTGACCTGAGTTGAGCTAGGGAGAAGGATCAAATTATTCAATACGGACATCAGGGAAGGGGGATCAAAACACAGGGTGTGTTTCCACTCAGGACCTCCTGCCACCGAAGCACAAAATGCTGTAAGAAGCATATGGTGGAAGTGGAAAGTCTAAACAGATAGTAAAATGTACGGGAAGAAAGGACAACATGAAATTGGAAAATTTAATAGATGACCAGCAAAACCTAATCTTCTCCTACAAAGGGAAGGCTAATCTAACTCTTACGTAAGCATATTCTAGACACTAATCATTATTACAATACTCTAAAAAGAGGTTTACGACAGATAATGGATTGGAAAACTATTCCATCATACACAACTACAAAATCGAAACTAACTTTCCTGTATATTCACGAATTAACTCGTGGCACTTTTTCTAGAAATTTCACGAAAAAAGGTCTTAAATTAGATAGCCCGCAAACTTATGCTCAGACATAACGAATGAAAGCAATATTTTCCATCTAACTTAAAGCTAACCAAGTCGACGTCGGCATTCAACACCTACGAAGTCCATATGAAATGTGCGATTAGGTAGCAACAAAAAAGCTTATCTATGAGCAGCGTACTAGAATTATCACGAAAGCCATGCACGTAACTATCGAATATCGCAAACTGATTCAAATTTTATGTGTTTGTGTAGTTTTATACACGGCCAAATCACAGAGCATGGATGAGAAGTTGGAAAGACAAAGCAAGTTAAAATTTCATCCCTCGTAAAGGAGGCGATTCATACAACTGTAGTACCACTTCTACAATAGAAGTAAGGCGAAGTACACCAAGAATAGAATGAGGCTATAGGAACGAACCTTCGGGCCCATTCTTGGGTCGGATAATTACTTCGATAATTATTCTGTTGTTTTACCCAAGTCCCATGCCGTATTTCTAGCCGCGTCAACCATGTCGGCAGTGGGATTCGAACCCGGGTCTTTCCGCTCGCAAGCAGATTCGCTCACCAGTCGACCAAGCTGGTGATATGAAATTAATTCCAAGCGTGTTTAAACGCAAAACAGTAAAGAACTCTTGACCCACGTTCCTTCAGTTCATCGCTAGGGAAATATTTGTGTGTGTGGAATGCACCCCCACGTCCAATGGACATCAATGGCCAACGGACTGTCCAAGGATGGACACAGACTTCCAAGTGCCCATCTGGAGTCTGCAGGGCAACGCAGTGCGTCTAAGCTAAACGTTCTTTAATATCGAAAAGGAAAAATATCAGAAAAATAATGCAAATAAGGCAATGGGCATTGAAACCAGTCCTAAATTTTGATCCAATATAAAAATCATGGGTCAATTTAAAGAATGAATGTAACACACTAATAACGGGATAAACTGAAAAATTTTAAAAACAGACGAAAAGTTACTGTAAATTACGTGACCTGACTTTGATACGCTTTCACTCATTTACCCTCTCTAGCTTATAGGTCTAACAGGACTTCGTATGCTGTTTCTAGTAGCTTAATACTTTGGAAATAAACTAGAAAGACAGTAATTCATACAAAAACCTAAACAACATACTGCACTAACGAATAACCATGCATGATGTTTACCCAAAAAAGAATAAAAACGGATAACTGCAGATCACAACATGGGGGTGCAAAATTTTTTCACCATTTCACAAACATAAAGCTAAAGACGCACATCAACCTAATCCTGCGCGCCTGCGTTCTGAATGCAGAATGGAACAACTTGGCTCGTGTCTGAAAGTTGGAGGACATTCTGCAACGTTATTTTTTTACAATGAAGTCTAACTTGACGTCGACTTATGTATTGGATTTTATAAAACTAAAATAATGGAAAGGAGAAAAAATCGAAATAGTGCTTCAATCATCAATCCATTTCCCCAGACAACAGGTAAGAACTCCACTTCGTAAAATTTCATGTCGCTCTAAAATAATTTTAAAACCATTCCATTCTATGTTTCCATATTGTAATTCACCAGACCTTAGAAATTAGAATGAAATAAATTCACTACTCTGGCTTTTGCTATTCAAATATATTCAATATTTCATCGGATATTTTTAAAACCATTGATTTGAAATCGTGGAGCATGAATAACCATTTAATTTTATCCATCACACCCGGCTATTTTCCTCACAACACGGATTGTATTCCAAGCATCTACAGAATTTTTTTTTCAGGTATGGCGGGTGCTTTCAACTTACTATTGAAAAACTGTGTAAAAGAATCTTATGATGTTATGGAATCGTTTTTTAGATCACTATTGTGAATAAATTTTTTATGAAGAAATGTACACCATACGACTAGGACTTCAATAAAAACATGCTCATAAGTTCTGATAGTCGTACTCTAATTCGAAGAAAGAGTTTCCCTTTGAAATAAGGAAATATAAATAGTTTATATTATCTGAAATGAATTTACATCAATTCTGCTTCTATTAAATTTTGGCTTTAACTTTTTAATGAGGAAAAACTTGAATTGCTAATCCAAATGTTTTTTGGATGCATATTTTTAGAATATCTTCTTGAGATTCATTAAATAAACTACTCACACACTCAGCAGTTACAAACATAGTCGTATAATTGTAATAAATAATATTTCTAACATTATATTAACAAAATACTTTCTTTATTTTTACACGGTAATTATTTCAACGCAACCACATTAAAAAAAATATTTGTGAATCTTCTAGAAATCCAAAATTTGTGTCCTATTTCACACCGTTAAATGAAAATAAAAATATGAAATAAGTCAGTCTGAATTTACGATATTCGCCAAAATAAGCTTAAAAAGAGCAAATACTAGGTTGAATTTATCAGTCACAGTGCTACGCCAAAAAGATACCACCATTATTTAGATTTACCGTGACATTATTATGACTTCCTAACACCTCAGGCATCATAATATTGATAAAACGTTTAACTGTTTTGTTTGATGTATGAGGTAAATTGAATGCTATTTGAAAGCTTAAGTAAAATAGAACCAAACTTTATTCAGGCTTCTTCTCTTCAAAGTCGTATGATATTAGAAAGGTAACTTCAATGGGCCATTTTCATTAAACTGTGTCTGTGGAAAACTCTGAAAGTCTATTTTACTACTAAAATCCTTGACTTGTACGTATGCTGTTCTGATCCAACAAAGACTTTACGGCGCAACTTCGTCAATGAAACTGAGTTATAATATCGTAAACAATCTTGAGTCTCCAGCTCCTGTAAAATCTGGAGCTTACGTAGGCCTAGACTGCATCATCATTTTCTTCAGGAATGATGTAGAAGCTGCCGAAAGACCCTTCAGCCAAAAGACTGAAACAATACATACATGTACTTTGATGCATTCAGCTGTTTTTCACCAGTGTGTAAAGTCAACTATTGAAAATTTTTTATTCATTGAGCTTCTTTGATAATACATGATGCGGACTTATTAAATTCCGAAACCTATGACATTGAACGAGCTTCAAAAAATTTAATTTTGTAATTTTTTTGCACATGGAGTTACCAGGCTTTTTTTTATAAAGAACAAGAGTAATGAGGAATGTTGTTATTAGAAATAAAAACAAAATAACGAGAAACTGTAGACGATGGAAATTTTCATTTACATTTTACGGAAGTAAAATGAGCGAATGCTGAGAAAATTTGAAGCACAGAGTACATGTAAAATAATAAAAGTTGGATACGAGATGAATGAATAAAATATTCATATAACAACATATGAGTGCACTGAGGTAAAGAAATAACATTTTGTAGCGCATACCTCGAGAGCATTGACGAGTGTTAAGCATCTACCAGTATTATAAACTAAATTTAAAGAAACAAACGACTTCAGTTGCACGTGCAGATATTCTCTCTGCCCAATTTACGATTGTGTTTGCTTTCACAGAACAAGATGCACCTGAATTAGATCCTGAGTTTATATGAAGGCATTGCAAGTTGTAGAAGCTGAATTACTTCACAGGAATTCTTGCTTCGCTTGGGAAATTGCCGTAGTCACCGCGTTAGTTCAATAACGAGAAAATCTAAGCTGGTTCCTGTTCAGTTGCTACGCTGCTTTCCATTGTTCGGTTGACACAAGAATAAATCCAGATTTACTCAGTTTATTGACCCGTCGACTCGAGCTCTACAGCTCTCTCAGAACGAGTTTTCCTCTGATTCTTGGAAAAAACATCGTTAAAACAAAGATGAGACAACTGTTGAAACACAGTTCTGACTCCTCTAATTATCTCCAAGCGTCCAACGTCCTCTCAGACTTTGATTTTATGTCTCTAAAAACATAGGTGAGTATAAGCTTTGACTCCTTACCCAAAAATGTAGGGTTGATGTACATTGCTCGTCTTTAGAGACAGAGAAAGAGAATGCTGTGTAAGCATTTGAAAAATATTGCTCGACATGCGCTCATGTATGTGTATTGAACTCAATACATACATACATGCATGCATAACATGCATAATATATATTAAAAGTATTTACATATATTTTGAATATAAATATATATATATATATATATATATATATATATATATATATATATATATATATATATATATATATATATATATATGTATATATATATATATATATATATATATATATGTATATATATGTATATTCAAAATATATGTAAATACTTTTAATAAATGTACGGTGAATGAAACTCATATTTAACTACCTACATCAACAGGTGCATGCATGTTAAAGGAGAGATAATTCGTGATAGAAATAAATTTAAAATTTACATTTTGCCATTTGTACACTTTCATCAAAATCTAAAACCCTGTTAACAGGAGTAATATTTATTTAGGCACATGCAATCAGAATTACTTGGAAACGCTAAATTTCACAGAATCAAAATTAACGTTTATAAACAAGAGGATACTCGTTTAAGTTTGCTGAAGTCACAAAATGTTTTTTTCATAGACATGAACACATTGCTCTCCTAAATTGTACAGTAATTTGATTAGTACAACTTTTACCGGTAAAACTCTAGTCATACAATGACAGTCAAATAATAATTGATTATATATTCATTTCTTTTGAAAATTGAAAAATTGATTGGACACCTGTTTCATTGAACGAATTGATGAGTGCATGGGTTTCTGCTTAATAATTTTTTAGTTCAATTTTTTGTATTGAATTCCATTTATGCAATGAGTTATATGCAATTTAAAATTAATTCAGTAAAAATGTATTTTTCACGAGCGGAGAAGGTTTTCGTATTGGAAACACCTCAGTACGTAATGCATAGGAGAACTGAATTTGTTGCACTTCACCAAGTTCACTTGTGTGGCATACATGTGTTACGGCAGAGGTAATGTCAAGTATTGGCGCTCAAAACTGGTAAAAAATAAAAGTGTATTCTGAAGTCAAAAAATTATTTGAATTAACTTTATTGAAAGAATAATTCTGTAATTGGGTGTTGTATATTGAAATTGAATCTGGAATATATGATATTTATTTATACATGATAACACTTTTTAAGCAACCTATTTGTACGAAATACGCGTTGGACAATTAATTCGGCGTATGTTCAATTTATCTACGTGATGAGAGTGTTATGAATGGGATTCTCATTATGATGTACTTCGATGAAGTACATCTACCAAAATTAAAATTCTTGGTTAACTTATCGAAATGTATGACAAAAATTTACAGTGTATCGTACACGTATATTTACCTATCTCTTATAGCAAGATTGTTCCCATTAGGGACCTATAATTCACTTTTGCAACACTCCTATCAGATTTTGGATTCAATGTAAATTCAATACAGGTCAATTTAATTCGATTTGATTATATCGAAATTATGTTTTTCAAACTATGAATTATTTGATCGTATTACGATATGGACGTTATTATTTTTTTAAGTTTGTCGATTTTGAATGACACGTTTTTCTCGAGAGGTAACTGCCATCAGTGTTTAATTATGAAAACTGGTCACGAAATAGAAGTCAATTTGAAATCAAATAAATTTTTAGGAAATTCATGACAAGTTTGCTCTCAATCTTTAACAAAACTCTTCAATTAAAATTAACTAACATTACCTGTAATGAACGGATGGCATGATATTTTCTTTTAAAATTGAATTTAAAAACATTTTGCCGATAATGATTATACAAAAACGTAAAAAATCATGTAAAACAAACAAACATTTTTATACTACCTTAATGATGGGAGTCTAGTTTTCTCTATTAAGTGTCTTTCTAGAAATATTTTTATATGACGGAAGGAGAGATTTTTCAATGAGTATTAGTCTACGGTGTACCATATCCATATTTAACTATCTGCATCATCATCATCATCATCATCACACACATGTATACATGTATGAACGTATTGTATTTCGTGATCCTGTTAGACCATCATACAGTTCGCAGCTACTAATAAAATATATGAATGTGAATTGAAAGCATGAGGGCCACCTGAATGTCAGCTTTAGCCAATAATGAGCAAAAACTTCTAAAAAAATATTTCATCAATTACGCAAATTTTTAAATTTGATGCATATCAGTTACTTTTCAAAATTAAATCAGTTAGGGTCATATTTGTTCAGATCATTCCACATGGCAGATTATTTTTGCAGCTCTTTTATTATGAACATTAATTTTCTGGGTATTCTTTCGAATGAATGATAGCTTTAGTATTTGTGATGGGATGAAACTGAACTTAGAATCTAAGTTAATTATTGTTTTCAATAACAGTGCACATTAAGATTGTATACTCATTTCATATGTGAAAATAGCTCAATTGCAGCAACGTCATTCACATAACTCCATTTTATACAGTAAAATCTTATAAATCTCTCCGAAATTCTTACGTACTCATTAGAGCAAGGGAGACTGTTAATCTAGATGCCAGCAGACCAGCTTTTGGCGGAATTTCTGAGAACGGCTGCTGCTGACTCAGCGTTTTTAGAAACCAAGTGTGCAGTACAGCATATTTTATCTGGCGATGTTACTATGCAATATCCGCCAACATGCGCACTGTTGGCACAGATTTAAGACCTAATTTCAGAGTTTTATGAAGCTTTGTTGCAGAGCGACAACGTCGCAGCCATGTTCTCATAAGATAATTACAAAAAGAAACAAGGAAATCAAAGGCCAAAGTTGAGATCTTCCTTACTCATATCTGTATTGCAGAACCGGAAAATATGTTAGGTCGCTTTACTTATAATAATGGCGAGTACTGTACTTTGAGTCTGATCACAGCTAATAACTGTTATCTTTGTAATGGGTGAAGTATTTTCATACCGATAAACCTATGTTTGAAGAGTATTGCTTTTAATTTAGAGTATTGAATTACTATAGTCAATTTTTTGAATGCGTTAATTGCGAGAGAGTTCACAAAGGATGTACAGCACGTAATTCATTATTTTGTGATCAATAAAGAATATGATTAGAAAGAATATGAATAAAACTGTAAAAATTTCCCATCACAACTTAACTAGTGAAAGTATTTAGTTTGTACTAGAGCAAAGTAGTTTGTGCAATTGCCTTCTCGTGAAAAATACTAACATCAGTTGGAAAATACTACATATTCTTGTGGACCATGATTTTTTATGGCATTTGTAATACGATTTTTCGTATTACAAATGCCTATATATTTCTAGTTTTGATTACAGTTTTTCGTAAGGAAAAGTAAGATTTGAACTTAATTTCATTATTCCCATTTAGGCGATTACTTTACTAACCAAAGCGTTGGTCTCTCAATGAATGCCTACTCGCATCCAGACTGAATTTTTTTGTGGTAGTTTTGTCTTCATGTTCTAATTAGTTCGGTTTATTAAAAGTAAGTCTCTGTTAATCGAATTTTGAACTAAGCTTTTACAAGTAAAGATGAAAAACAGCTGTGCTCAATGTTTCAGTCACGCTGATATTGACGATTTGTACTGTGTTTCTCACTGTTTTTATTGCAAATTTGTGAACTGAAGTATCGTGTTATTTCAGGTCACAAGAAACGTCTGTATTTGATGGAGACTGTTTTTCTAAAGTGTTACACGTACAGCAATTTCTGCTTCGGTAATCGATCAATTTCCTTTGCCTGCATTCGATACAGAGGCTGCTCGAGTTTATTTTACAAAATCTCATTCTAGAAGCAGTTCCAGACCATGTAGTAATATATTCCAGCCTATGGAGCAATATCTTATTCCAGGCCATGTGGTGATGTATTCCAGACCATGAAGTAATATCGTATTCCACACAATGCAGTGAAGTATTTCAGACTATACAATATCGATGTCTATATCAATAGTTGTTCACCATTAGTTCAGATACTGGATTACAACTACTTTACTAGCGTAGATCACTCTGTAGACTGTATTAGATAATGCTGTTTGATAGAAGGTAAAAACTTCTGCATACAGTCGATCAAGTAGCTGCCTTAGTATATAAGAGTTATTGACAATTCAACTTATTATGAGCCTTTAATTAGAGTTTTTCATTATGAGAGATATCAGGGTCGATTGCTACTTTAATTAATGGTGTTTGAATAACAGGCTTCGGTTTACTGTTATCACATAGGACTGTAATCTGTTGTAGAATATATAATATTCTTGAAATATTTTCTATACAATACACACATCTACGATGCCAACATTGCTTACTGTGTTCTGTGTAAGAGGCAAAACTCTTAAAACTGCTTGCTGATCCACGTAAGTACTAATTATTTCTTGGAACTAGTTTATATTTGCAATTAAATTATTTCTGCGCATTAGAGTACAGATGGGATTATAATACATCAGAGAGATGAGCTAAATATGGATGCTTACATCGTGTATACCCGGGCATTGGATTGGATCTGAAGTTTGCTTTTCATAATGTGGTTAAATTACTCTTTGGTGCTAGATTATGTATGATATATTCAATGCAGTTGTTTGATTATACATAGAGTGATGGATTGTGTCGGAGAGTCTGATTAGAGTGATGCTTATTTGCATTTCATTAATATATCACCTCTGGGTATGGGATTATACATATCTGATAGTTGATTTATGTCAAAGTGTTGGCTTATGCGTGGGTGTTGGATAATAATCGATTTTTAGTCACTTGCTTTCTCAGAAACTAGGATCCCTTCTGTCTGCTGACTTATTTTTAAAAACTATTACGCTTTTTAATTAGAGTACGCATGCTATTTTGAATCACGGTATGTGTGCATGCACATGCAATGAATGCCATGCAAACACGTGTATCAACACCGATTGCCCTGAACTGACTGTTAACCAGAGCGGCGAGTACTAAATAAAACAAGCAAATTCTTATGAGCACTTGCATAGTTTCTTAAAGAAAACATAAATTAATAATATTGGGAGCATTTCACTGCCAACTAGCACATCATTCAGCATTTTGTACGGGTTATCTAATCTGCTTTAAAGGACACAATTTTGAATTTGTTGGTGGGTGTAATTTTACGGCACTAATATTATAAAAGTTTTCTCTTATATTAAAAACAAAGTAAGTGTTTAAAATCACTTTTTAATGAATTTTTAGACCATATTTTAACAGTGCTACATCAAAGTCAAAAGCAGATAATTTTGATGTACCTAAGTTACGCACTTTCAGACTCGAATAGCTGACGTTGCCCTAACACAAATGAATTGACACTGAACTCCTGAGCTACTACGCTAAAACGTCAAATATTTATAGTGTTTTAGCTTTACTTTGAACCTAAACTTTTGTTAAATTCGTCCATGCTAGTTGGTCACGCTGGTTTGTTGAGCTACTTCGGATTTTAGAGGACTCTGAATTTTTTAAGGCACACTTCAACTGCTCTAAGCTTGCTTGATGTGCGTACATGTGAACTGGACACGAAACTCGAGCCTATTCTTTTATTCTTTGTGAGCTTGGCGTTGCACAGGATGTTTTCTTCATGTGAAAAGGTTTGAAAATAAATTCAAAAATGTCTATTTGGAATGATAAAAGTGAAAGGGAAAATGGTGTTAAGACTTTCAGTAACTTTTTTCGCACTGATGTAGGAGGGTTAAACTTCTGATACCTAAGAAAACAATTATTAGAACACAGAAGTTATTGGTAAAATTGTTGTTATACAATATTTAATACAATCTAGGAATGAATGTTATTAAAACTTGGAACATGATCAAACTCAACTATAAATATTATCATACGTAGTATTTTAAAGAAAATTTAGTTTTATAATGAGTTCAAAACAATAACTATATTTTTTTTAGAAGAAATTTCCAAAAATAGATAATGCTACGAGCAGAAAACGTGTTTGGAGTATTTCTTAACATACAACTAGTTTACTCACAAAAAACATTCTGATACAATAACTACAGTATCACGCAGAATTACTTCATAATTAGTGATCTCAATTATTTCACCATCTCAAATCATTTCACTATTGAAATTCTATCTAATAGCAACGAAATAGTGATATTGATATTTAATTCTGTGCAACATGGGATTTATTAGGAAAATTATTCCACATTTTTCATCCTATTTAAAAAGAAATATATTTTGTGTTGTGACATCTTCCCTGCGCTGTAACTAAGATACCGTCCTCTCATTCTCCACGGCAGTAAAAGTTAACGCAGCAATTTCTTGCAATTTATGCGTTGATGTTACGAGCGCAGTACTCCATGAAAACACCGCTGTACAAATTACTCTAATAAACTAATTATTGGTGAACTGTTGCTATTTTCCATGCGTGGAAGTTCATTGATCACTGCTTGTCATATCGGTTAGCTATTTTAAAACGAGCTGGTGAAAATATTTAATTGTGAAGCTACACTTTTATGACCGTGATAATTCCACTATATAATAATACACAGTTTGTTGCTTGCTTGCTTTGTCCGTCTCTCTGTAACGGTCTCAAGCATTTAGATAGGAAGAAATTCGGTAGAGAAAACATGTATTGTAAACATTGAGTTGTGGATACCAAAGGCACATCCTTCAATGTGGACACTCTTTCGTAAAGCCTACGTCCACTGGTAAATCAAACGAAAAAATTCAGTAAACACACGTAAATTATCACTTGTGGGTCTAGTAGTGGTTTTAGAATCAACATCATTATTTCAGAGCTAAATACAAAGAAGATAGTACATGCGATAGTAAAATAGGTTCAATTTTCCCATGCAATACATCAATAATTGTCATAAAAAATCTCTTACTTACAATTGTTCAGAAACACAGTGCGTTCACAAGAATGATTGAACGAAAACATTCAAGTTGAACATGAGGAGGTTCTTCAAATTGTAGACAGGACTCTCTAATTTGGTTTATACACTGTATACCAATAAGAATTTTACATCAGCCGTTTCATTTGCAATATACTCGAATATAACAAGACAGGCTGTCTTATTACAACACGTAATAGATGTAACTTACATCCATGTTCATTATTCTCTGTACATATTTGACAAATATTAGAATGAACTATCAGAGTGGCTCTCACTGCATCATAATGTAAATCTGCATGTTTCTTAAACTCAGTAAAGCCCCAGCGCTATGAGTTAAGTGTTCTGTAATTATCCTGACAGAAGTAATCGTGCTGTATTAGTGTGACGCTGCTGCAATGTTTACCTTCTTTTTATTTTCTCTTTGTGAGGTTGACTGTTGTCCTCCGACACATCTTCATCACTCTCGTAATTTATGAAAAAAATAAGTTAAGAAAACTTGTATTCAGAAACGTATTAGTCATGAGCGAGATGAACTCTGTAAACAAATTAACTCTAAAGGCAACATTCTCCATCCAAAAGAAGCTGAAGAAATTTTGTTCAGTGATCCTAAATCAAACCAAAGAAAGAACGGTGCTTCAGTTTAATTTTGGAAATTTAGTTAGCATTGGTAACATTAGGATTAGGGCTGCATCATTTTGAATGTACAGTCCATTTTCTTTTTTGAAACTCGGCTAATCAGCAATTGTTAATTGTATTTTTAATTACGTACAAAATTTTGAAGTTAATACGAAGTGTTTCTCAAGACTTGTTCTAGTAGTATAAACACATCTATTTGACAATTTGACAATATACATTCCAGTTGTAAGGATTACAAACACAGTGTTTTTTAGAAGCTGCTTCAGAGGACTTGAGAATTTGAGCTGGTCAAATACATACGTTCATCCAGTGGCTGCCATCAGAACCAGTGAGCATGACGACTCAGTTACAGACAACTCTTGGCATCACTAATTCGTGAGTGTTTGCACGATCCATATTAGTTATTGAGGGATTTATTTGGATGAGAAATAGATCCAGTATTCTTACGATCGTTGTGGCTCTACACACGTGCACGTAAACAAACACGGGAGAGCCAGTCACCATCTGTGACTAGAGTTGGATCGCTGGTCTATTGACTTAGCAGGGGCTTGTCGAATGCTATCTGACTACTTCGACTATTCTGGTCAACTGAAGTGATGGGAGACGATGTGGGCTCAGCTTAGCCAGAGAGAATTGTTATTTGACCAATCGGAGGAGCGCCTAACATCTTTCACAAGACACAAATTTTAACTTCTATGCTAAACACGATTCAATTCTTTATATTATGGTAAATAACGCTTTATGCTTGATAAAAGTTGTCAATGCAATGTGATATTTAACTTCTCCGATCAATGGGATGAAAAATTCACCTCGATTGACGAATAAATTGAAAAGAAGCTTGACACTAGGAAGAGCAACGTGATGATCGTTTTACAAATGCATGCATAATAATGACCATCACCCGATTTTGCTTCATTGATGTTGTAAAACCAGTTTGGGGAAGCATGTATTACCTTCATCGATTGCACTCATGAATCTTAGACTAGAATTAGGAAAGGAATAGAGCACTTCACGAGTACGGATTACCCTCACTGCTTGGATATGTTGACCAATTGAATGTAGTTATTGACTGCGCTATTATTCAGTGCTGTGTTTCAGCAACCCTGCTCAGTTTCTCATCACTGGTTACTGATAAACTGAGCTTCACACTCAGTGCAGTGCTGATGTGAATTACATCTAAATTATCATTCCAGTCTTAGCACTGTACTGAAGGTTATTGATTATATAGTATTTAGAATTGGATACGATAATTTAATGTGTTAATAGAATAAGTGTAAAGCTGGGCAAACATTACCAATCTAATTCAGACTCTACTTGAAACTATAAGTTTTGAAAGTATTCCGTAAATAACTTACCTAAAGTGAGGTACTTATTACTTGACACAGTAAAGAAGAAGTTATATTGCTAAGAATATATAAAAGAATGCATAAATATAGTCTTTGCCCACTGATTTCATTTATTCAACACTGCAGCTTATTTTTCTTCTGCATGAAACGAGACAATTTGCATATTTATCATCAATGCAAGGTCCTACTCTGACATTTATGCTTAAAATTTCATCAATTAGACCATAATGCTAGATATGAACACAATTTATTTCTAACCGAAAGCTTTTGCTTAATTAATAATAAAACTAAATTATCACAATCAATGAAAAATGTTTCCTATAAACCCAAACTTACACACAAAGAATTTTTATAGGACGTATTTGTTGCTGACGAAAGCTATGCTTTTGCCCTACAATTCCCTTTTTAAAAAATAGTTCATTTTTAGGCTCAATTAAAACATCGATGTATTCTCGATTTAACTTATTCTTTACAAACGCATTGCTTATTGAAATCAGTGTTAGGAAGAAGCAATTTCCTTTTCCTGATTTACAGGTAACAAAAAACAAGGCTGCAAAGATATTAATGTGAAATTTGTAATGAAGGAAATTACGTGAATATCTCTGACAGCAAAAAGTTCTTACACTGAAAACCTCAGGCGGTAATCCTGAAGTATATATAATCACTTATCATTCCATTATACGGTACATACCTAAATACTAAAATATTTTGTATTACATCTTGTTCAACTCGTTGCATATTCTATTAAATACTTTTCAATAATGTCGGGAGGAATAATACACCGTACGAATGCATACTTATGTGTGTACAATATGAAACATCACTCAGTTGAATAGAGTGACAGTTTTACGGTACTCAGGGGGATAGGTCTGTACCATCATGCGGTGGCCTGTTTGTCCTTGTTTGTTATGTATGACTTTCAATGGCAATAAATTTTGTGCAAGCTGAAATTAGAAGTTTTTGAATTAGGAACTATTATACTTTCGTGAGAGGATTCAATACCTATATTCTTTATGAAGTGAGTTCCTAGATTGATGTATATAACATGTGTATTGACTGTCTATTTTAATTCATTGCAAAACGTGTTAGACATTTAGATCACCAAAAAATTCAGAAAATTGTATCAATTCAGTATACGAATTTAGTGCTTATGTGTAAGTAGTTTCCTACTGAAATCGCTCAAGTTAATTTCGATTGCAATGCTGCGAATTACATCGATATCTATGATATCTATACAAAGAATTTGCGTTAAAAGTTGAACACTACAATTTTTCATGTATTTATGAATGTTTCAAAATCATTATTTTAAATCATCCTAATGTCACTTTTTCTCCGTGTATGTTTCCAAAGGCATTCAAAATTTATCAAGTACAAACAACTGTCTATCTTACACTAAAGCAGTAGTCACCACATCATATGTATCTCTTGAAGGAAAAATTTTTTGTTCATAAACCAAACTTTCACTGACAATTTGTGAAATAGCAAATAGGGTCATATCAAACGGTTCATGTACGATGAAGTACAATGTGATCAAGCATACCCAAATACAGTCCTGAATTTCCAACTGTTGTGTCTATTGCTCGAGAATCTAATCCTCTGGAATTTTATTGCTTTGCAAATCTATGCCGGCTTCTCTTGGATGCCAGAGAGGCATGTGGGTAATGTTCTCCGTGGTGCTTGGTGTTGCAATTCTGCCGCGAAATCTAGAGGGTTATTCAAGCACTCGCGATGTAATGCTTTCAGAGGTATTAATTTTAGGAAACTGCCATTTCGCCCGCATGTGTTCGTAACCTTTGGTGGTCAGGTTGCTGCGTTTAAAACATTTCTATACGAAGTTATTACACAGAGTACAATGTGGATTTAAAGTGATGTTTTGTCAATGAGGGGTAAATTTGTGTCCTGTCAAGTGTACGTAAAAAGTCATAGTGTTAGGCTATTTGTTCACGCTGATTTATTATTCACAGGTAGTTCACCCAGTTAATTGGAATTGTTTCACTTGGAAGCAATGGATGAACACGGCTGTTGGACTCGCTTGTATTACTATTTGTGTATTGCTTTGTGTAATTCAAGTGTTGCATTGGGATGTAATTCATAAACCCGGCTGTTGGGCCAGTATCTATTATCTTTTGTGTGTTGATTATTGTGGTTAAAATCTACGTCCTAATATTAAGCTCTCACATGATTTGGTTCGATACCGGTTGGCTAAAGTCAAACTTCCGTTTTTTAGTGTGGAGTGAACTTAATATTATTTCTAGCAGACGACGGTCGTTGAAGTTTGGTCACACCAAACAACGTCCATTCTACGTTGCCTTTGTACCAAAGAAGTTACGGACTCGAATTTATTTACCTAAGTTTTATGAACAAGGCTAGCCTACCTCTGAAGTTTGTTTGAAGCCCCAAAGGTAGAAATTCGGACAACTCTTGTCGAGGAATTTCATCTGAACGAAAATGAAACCGAGACGCCCGGCTTTGTCTTCACGGTGGTTCTGTTGAAAAAAGTTCCTAAATAAATTAAAGATTGACGAGGAAAATGCTAAGACTTCTTTGTCAAATGTTATTTTTTCGAAACGAATTGAATATTACGTGATTATGAGAAAACATTTGTTTGAATATTCCCCCAGATAATTTTTCCCCTCACGACATAGCAGAAAATCTTCCCTGTGAATTTTTTCGAAGAAGGAAATACAAAAGTCAAATTACAGCAGCATTGTTTACTAATACTTTCGTTTCAGTTTCATTATCGAATTTATTTATGTATTTATTGTGGAAAATTTTATTTGCTTGTCCATGCATTAAGTTGCGTATAGTTTGCTGGACTAGATATTCTAAGGTATGTAAATTGTGAATCCAGACACTCTGGAAAAATATTAGGCACATACATAAATATTAACTCGACCGTGAGTGTGAACTGCATGATCGTGGGAAAAGGATTTTCCTTCTAAATCAGAGTGCAGTAATCCTTAAATGACCAAATTAGTTTATAGTTGACTGAACCTGGCGCCTTGTAGCGCTGTGACAGAGTAATGTGCATCGTCTGCTAAACCATACCGCGATCATACGACAACTGAATGTGCCTAGTTATAGTTTTTAAAACTAATGTGTCAGAAATAACACAATGAGCAGTTAAGAGTTAAATTTCCCTAAACAAAAAATAAATAGCTTCCATGTAGATATCTAAACGTAGTTCTCAGTCTAACTGTTACTCGGTCTAACTCAGTTCATAAATTTCAGTGAACTACTGGACATTTTCACAATACAATACCGACAAATAATTTTCTAATATCTTGACAAAATAATGGAGATATACAACTGTTTTTACTATAAATGAACAGTAAAGTTTTGTATTTCAAGCGAATTGGTGGTTCTCTTACCGTCACGTGAGTGCAGACTTTGCTCACTGTTCTCTCTGCCAGTGATGGACAAATAATTGCTGTGTTCACCGTCTGGAAACTAAAATTTTACGAGTTTAATGTTTCGTAAAGTTTTCATTGTTCTCTATGCAATCAACAACGATGTTACACAGCATCTGTTGTGAATGTTCCTCAACAGAGTTTGTATTCGATTCAAGGTCTGATATTGATATACTGTACATAATATTTTATCGAAATAATGTAATTAACAGAAAAGAGACGCACAAAACAATTGAGCATTTCTACTAACAGGACTTTTTAAACTTCAAACAGGGGGAAACCTTAGAAGGAATAGTGTCCAGTAACATACGGTGGCAGCTAAATTAGATATTTCCTAAACAACCATGGCAATGGTTATGTGCAGCATGAAAAATGAGTCTCAATTACACGCCGGTGATGCCATGACGGTCTACGCTCGTTCTGACTATGCAACAAAATTTGCAGTTTCATATCTATATTGGATACTTACATTCTTCAGTTGGAATGCATTCCAAAGAATAAAAATTAAACTGGTAGCGACATTTGTGTAAAATTGCATGCAAAATTTCGGACTGTTCTTTCCAGAAAATTTCGATGTGAGAGTACATTTGCAGATTGTTCATTAAATTTCATTGAGATTATTATTGGGACTAGCAATCACCACTTGAAATACCATTTTGTGCTGAATATGTTACTAATAAGTTGTCTTCTTTCTATCTTCAGTAATGAAGGAAGACGACAAAATTATGACAAAAAGAATGTGGCAAATGAAATGATGATTAAGGGAAATTTTATAACTTATTTAAACGGACGTGTGAATTTTTTGGGTACTTTCGTTAGTCATACATTCTACGTCGGTCGTGAATGTTTAGTCATTGTAATTTAATCAACCAAACTACAAAAGACATGAAAGTTTATTTGGTAATTCGAAAGCTTTTCTTTCAATATTAGTACTGTATTTGCACTGAATAATTGTGTTACTTCAAGCATATATAAGAACTGTGCAAACTATGCGTAGTTTAAGTTCTCCAAACAAAGCTAGGAATCAGTTCCATTTTGGATTATCTCACTTATAAATGGTAAAGAACAAATTGCTGCGGCTGTTATTAGGTGGTTAAGGCTAAACTGTCCGATTTTCTAGTGCTCCACATTTAAGGGTAATTAATTTTCATGTCATCTACTTCAAATGTTGTGACTAAACGCATTGAACATCATCCCTCTTCTAGATGTCGTTCCTGATGTCAAATGATATTATGAGTTTCCTCACGCAAATACATTTTCTGAACTCATGAATAGATAACAAATTGGTGTTGTTTATGAACATGAGTTCCGTTGTGGAACCAATGCATCAAGGACAGCACGAAACATCAATGAGGTATTTGGAAAAGATGAGGCTTATGAGCGCTCTGTACGTCGATAGCTTGCGAAGTTTTGATCTGGTGACTTTACTTTTGAAAATCAGCCTCGTGGTAGTTCACAACCATAACTTCTTGTTCTTCGAGATTCTTTGTTACCCGCATCAATAAGTTACCTATCAGAACGTAAAAATTTGTCGATAATATAGGTGCATGCTTTGATTACATTATATTGTTTATGGTTTGAGATAATGTAAAATAAATTTCCTGTTCAATATCAGAAATTTTATACTTAGCAACCTGATGTTCAGTAAAAGCAAAGTACTCTTTGCACCTACAATATAACACTTAATTATGAATCATGAAACCCTGAGGTGAAATTGAACCCTTGACTCAGATGGTCGATCACTGGGTGAGCACACTTGTGTTATCATCTCTCCGTGACCAGCATGTAATGATGGTTCCTACATCATCCAATTATTTACGGTTTAAACATGTATGCTAGGACTTAGAACAGATCTTGTGTTCTACAGAGCGTTAATATTGCCACCCCAGCACGTTTATTGCACGTACACATTGATTTCTACATTTACAGTAACTATCATCTCTATGTTTAGAGTCCTCTGTCATATAAATCCCCACTTAGAGTTGCACACCGTGAAGGATTTAACATTACAATCGGATTGCAAAGCCAACACTGTTAAATTCTCTCAGAATAGTTGTCTGAATTGACATCAGGCACATCAAGGTGTTTCAGGCTTAACCTGAGAAGAGTGTCTGCAAAAGAGTGTTCGATTCATGGTTGTTTAGTCTGAACGAAATGCATAAACATAAATCAGTTATCAAAATGTTGAGCTACGTTAGATTGTGAATAAAAGTAAGGTTTTAAATTAATATATGTGAATCATGAAATTTTTCAAGTTAAAATGAAGTTTTAATTTTCGTAAAAACAACAAGGTCTTGATACTTTGCATTTACAAATTTGGTACTTTGATTTAGTTTTGTTACCCAAGATTACAAAATCAATAACACTTGCGCTCAGAATCGGGAGAAGATATTTATCTTGATTTTAGAATGTAGTGATAAATAAAGGTCATAAGGGAAATTAAATTGTTCATAATAAGAAATTAAAAATAAAGAGTTCAATTCATTTTTTCATCTTGGAATGCTTTCTTTTGAATGAATACATCATAACTAGGTAGACTCAGAACTGAAGTTGTTTCTTGAATGGTTTCTGAAAATGAAACACCAGACTTAACAGGGGCAACAGTAGTTACACATTGCTTCCTGCAATAAATATGATTTTTCAAATTCAAATTGAGATAATGAGTGAAATATGAGTTAATTAAATTAAATGTGGGACTGTGAAACGTAACCGAAAAGTAGACGGTACTTGAAAATTTATATTTTTTATGTTTTTTTCAGTTTCAACTTAACGGTGATATCTAGATATAGCAAATGAAATGGTCTTTTTATTCATATATGACGAGAAAAAGTGAAACTGCTAGCCTGCAATATGAATGCTCAGGCCAGACTGTAGAAGAGGTTGTGCGATGTCCTAACGAGTAGAAATACAGGGTGTCTCAAAAAAATGTACTCACCCTTTAACCGTTGCTAACATGCTGTCTTCTTTGTGTTGCAGGTGTGAGGTTCGAACCTTTGCGAACATGATTCTTTAATCACATTTAATCATGTTCGCAAAGATTCGAACCTCACACCTGCAACACAAAGAAGACAGCATGTTAGCAACGGTTAAAGGGTGAGTACATTTTTTTGAGACACCCTGTATTATTCGTTAATGAAAGAAACGAACGAAAGATGAAATGCGAATGAAAACCGACAGGTGTTTCAGTGTGTATTCATTTACATTCGTTTTTGTACTGCAGCATACAGAAAATTCAGAATTAGTAACTTCAAAGGTCCTTTTGTAAAGCCTGATTCATGCATACATTTATCGCTTGTGTTTGTTTGTGTACGATGTTCGTTGTGTAACGTTCAAAATGGATGCAACTTATTTGACACTAAATGTGGGAGAAAGTCATTGCATTGGAATAACACTTAACAGAACAATAATCTAAGTTTACCAACATCCTATGCCTTTCCGCTTGAAATTGATGACAATGCGTTTGCCCAAACTAATGCACAACTTTCAGTTTGAGTAAAGAATCTGAATTAAAAACATTCTTTAATGAACACTCACATTTAATCCTCATAGCCACTCACATTCCTCAATAATCACTTACATGAATAGAATAGAATGAGGCTATAGGAACGAACCTTCTGGCTCATTCTTGGGTCGGATAATTACTTAGATAATTATTCGGTTGTTTACCAAAGTCCCATGCCGTATTTCTAGCCGCGTCAACCATGGCGGCAGCGGGATTCGAACCCGGGTCTTTCCACTCGCAAGCGGATTCGCTCACCAGTCGACCAAGCTGGTGACATATCTCAATAACCATTCTCATTCGTCAATAACCACTCACATTCCTCAATAGAAACTCATATTCCTCAATAACCTCTGACATTCCTCAAAAACCACCCAAATTCATGAATAACCACAGACATTTTTCAATAACCACCCACATTCATGAAAAATTACTAATATTTCTCAATAACTGCTCACATTTCTCAGTAACCACCTACATTCCTCAATAGTCATTCGCATTCTTGAATAACCACTCACATTTAATCTTCATAGCTACACAGCGAACATTTTTTCGTGAGTGCGCTCGCTGAACTCTAATTGAGTACTAAAAATAATTTTTTACAGCGTTTTATTTGTAAGTTTGGTTCCATAAGTTCAACTAACTATATTAATGTCCAGTTTCTAAATTCTCAGGTAAGATTTCAATGTGTTTTCATACTCGCTCTCGGGTAACGAACTTCGGAGAAAATAAACGAGTAGAAATTTTTTTGGTAAAGTTCGAATTGCATTAGCGTAATTTTTTCTGTTCACTCAGGTATTTTGCCCTCGTTTTCTTACGGGCTTTAATTATCAGATTATTCCTTTAAGTACATCTTATGTATTAACTATTCGTCTAAGTACATCCTATGCATATTTTATCTAAGAACTATCATCCGAGAATTCTACATCTTCATGTGTTTCTTTCAAACTGATTTTTGTCTTGATACTTCAAAAAATATACAACTAATAAAGTAGATAATTTCTATTTAATTCAGTGAGAATTACGACTGCAAGCTCAACAGTTTCAGTTTTAGCAACGTCTCAAAATGGCATGCAAGGACCATATCAAGCTCGTATATAGGAACAATTTACGGCATAAGTTGTAATAATTTCAGTCTCTGCTGTCACAACGTCTCAGAAATACATTTTTTTACGAAGATTTTTAACTTGTGACTCTCAGTATCCCTTTCTTTATAGGACTATTTTTACCACTTGAAGAGCATTTGCATGAGTGCTGTCGCGATAGATCTCCCAGTCGTATTTTCTTGAAGACATTTTCAGCTCTCATTGTCCTGTACCAGGCCATTTGTACTAGTATTTTTTACAGAAGTAGTGTCTGAAAGCAAAGCAAGTCTCATTCGTTGCTTTAATGGCCACACAAATTGTCTCAGGCGCTTCGAAACAACTCAAATTTCCGTCCATCCTTCAGTTTCCCCGAAATGACCTTGCAACGACGTTTAGAATGACATCAAATTTTCTTTCCCTCAATTTCCGGGACGAAGTCACAATCAGGCGTCACACTCTGGAGAGACGTCAGGAAACTGGAAAAAACTACAAAACTTTCTAAAACGTACATGCACGAGTACTGCACGCGTATAGATCGACGTGTAAGTAATGAATTTTTCTTCAGCTTTGCTTAAGGTATTATATGAGAAGATGAAAGATTACGTCAGTCGAATGTTTTAAAGAGTATTATAGAGATGCGAAGGAAATTTTCTCCACAATCATTCAATTCAAATTTATGAGCATGTATAGTAGATTCTCATTCCAGCATGGTATTTGCAGCATGATTTCTCATGTGAGAGCAAAATGTTCTTTTCTTAAAGCGTTTGTTCTGCAAACAATTTATGTAGCTAAATGTGTTTTTATACAATACATGTAAATTACACATAGCCTTCTCATAACAAAGTTTATTTATAGGTAATAAAATAGAAGGGTAATCGTGGAGTGAATGCCTGAGATGTAACTTTAGCACGGTAATTGTTTCAATTAATGATGAAACAGTTACCGAAATGTAAATAAGTTTGACATAGTTATCTTCGTCAAAGCAAAAAAAAAATTCAAGTAATGTTTTAGTCGAATAGTCCAAAGTCTAACACTCAATTTTTTCAGAAGTAGGTGATACCAATTTGATTTTTTTTGACATGAACAAATTACCAGTCAGATGTTTTTCGTCACCAGTTAAAAAAGAGAAAATCAGCAAGTTTTGCTCAACGGACCAGAGTCATATTAAAGAAGAGTCGGTTACTGCTGTGGTACACATACAGCACCAGGTTGAGTTTAAAGCTTTTGGCACTGTTTCCACGTATTCCGCGCACTTTTACGATTAAACTGGAGCTTTGTATGACCGTCGTCATTAAATTCTGATTGCAATCATGCACTCCATTTGGAAATTTTTATATTTATTCTTCCTAAATGACATTGATCAAGAAATAGACAAGAGTCATAATATAGGGGCTTACAGAACTTGAATTATCGATTTAATTTTGACTCGTGTTTTTGAATCAGCTTTCATCATGATGACACAAATCTGGCTGTCATAGTCAGGTTCAGTGTAAATTAATTCGGTAATTTTCACGACGAGTGTCGATAACTTGCAAAAATTTATTTATTGCTCATATGTGGACGGGTACAAAATAAGAAATTATGGACATGGATATACTATCTCCAATCATGAAAATTCACGAGTTAGAATCAGTAAATGACATTACTTTTAAGAACTCGAAAGCTTCTTTACTGGATTTTTTAATACAAAACTGTTTCTTTTACCTAATTCAATGCTCAATTTTATAAGAAAAAGAGTGGGACCAGAGCTTTAACTGTTTTGAATACAATAGAATACCAGAAACTGGTTTTTAGCCCTTTTGTGGTGTTTGGGTGTGTGGGACCCATTTTTATTTCTACTGCTAACATTTTTACTTTCTATACTGCTGGTAATAAGAATGAAGTAAACATCTGTTGTGTATTTTAACATCAAAGTGTTTGATTATGAGACATTAAAAAACACAAAATGCAACGGGTCTACTAGACCCACAAACACCGACTGAGTAACAACAATATGAACACCACGCAACGGTTAAAGTTATTTAGTAGGAAAAGTATAGAAGTTAAATTTACCATTCGGAAGAAAATAAGCATTGAAATTACTCAGTTCAAATTTCAGTGAACAGCATGCATTCAACGATATTATTTAACAAAGCATATAGTTGAAAGATCCCGTTAGGCACTGTGTGTTTATAGTTTCAACATCTACAGTAAAAATATTCAATTTTAAATGCAACTAACGTTTTCAGAAAAAATACTTCCGAACTAGGAACCACGTTCTGAGTATCCTCAGGTTTACTGACTAGCGCACGGAAACATGGAAGAGACATGCCTTTCCCCCTTGAAACTGTTGTGAATTTGAGGCTATTTTCAGAAGGATGAACTCTTTGTGACACAAGGATAAGGTAAGGCAGCCCAGTCAAGTTTTATGAGTTGTGTCCGCTCGGCTTGAAGCACAGGATAAAATTCTATGCACGCCAGTATGGGGCTTTAGACTCCATGCCTTAGTCCACTCTTAGTAACATCAACTCCTAGAACTGCATGTTTTTTGAACACACAGCTCCTGGAACTGCGTGTCTTAGTAACATCAACTCCTGGAACTGCATGTCTTAGTAACATCAACTCCTGGAACTGCATGTATTCTTAACATACAACTCCTGGAACTGCGTGTCTTCGTAACATCAACTCCTGGAACTGCATGTATTCTTAACATACAACTCCTGGAACTGCGTGTCTTAGTAACATCAACTCCTGGAACTGCGTGTCTTCGTAACATACAACTCCTGGAACTGCGTGTCTTAGTAACATCAACTCCTGGAACTGCGTGTCTTCGTAACATACAACTCCTGGAACTGCGTGTTTTCGTAACACACAACTCCTGGAACTGCCCTCCACATCAAGGGTATATGTTTAACTTTTGTTTTCGCTCGAATGACATGAACGTAAGCCTAAAAAATCCCCAGTTTCTCAAAAAAAGAAGGCATAATGTAATTTGCTCTGACAGAAGTTGTTTGTTATCGTCTATATCCGTTCTAAATGCATTACCTATTCAGCGCTACTAGAACACTCTTTGAAAATTTAGATTATTTACTTTTTCTTTTCGTCAGTAGTACAACAATTAAGGCTTTATGTAATTGAACAAAAACCAAGTCTGACGAATCGAGAGAATATAAGGAAACCAGAGATTCCACTCGCATGAAATTCTTTGGCTTAGTCTCCTGCACACCAGAAGTCGTTGATATCTCTTTGCAGAAAATGAAGAAAATAGACGCGACAGCTGACTTCCAGTGATGTATTCTGGCTAATTGATCTCCACTTGTAAGCGTGAGCATACCTACATTTTTACTCTGATAAGAACGGTCAGTAACCTGTGGACTTGTTTTAAAGTGATTTCACAGCACAATCTACTTTTTGAAACTTTTCATAGATGTCTGGTAATTTGAGTGACTCGGGTATTATATTCTTGAGACCCTACAATATATTTAATCACTTTAACGTCACGATTAAAACTATTTGAATATCAACAGAAATAATTTGTTAAGTCCAATATAGGTATATTTTAATATTAACACGTGAACAAACACGTCATTAAACACATGAACAAACACGTGAATAAACACGTGATCAAGCACGTGAACGTGCACTTGAATCAGCACGTGAAAAAACGGTGAAATATCACTCTCCATTAGAAGTAATCAAATTAAGACACTGAATTTTTAAACCTTTGTTGCATTTTGATCAGAAAAAGTAAATATTTTATTCGGTGTATGAATTTTCGTTTTTAGAATTAACTTCAAATCCTTTTATTGGAAGTTGCGGTTTAACCTTCCACTACGTGTTAAACGACCATTCGTTGTAACAGTTCTCTGGCATTTCTCCACACAATCCAAGCAATCCACGGAATCCATACAATCCAGGAAGAGTATTTCTGTTTTGAGCTGTCATTCCGTTCAGTACCAGCATTTAAGACTCCTATTCAGTATTTTATACCACTTCAAACCATCAATTGTAGCGGAAAGTATTTTTTCGACGGAATTTTTTACCAACTCGTTCTTTTATTGAGAACAACTGGCATCGTTCTGGCAGGCTGCATTTGCGGACGCCGTAGAGCAGGCAGCTTCGGTCCAGCTTTTACTTTTGGGGGCAGATTGATATTGGGTTCTGGCAGACGACGGTGGTCTTTGTTCGCAAAGAATATATTTCGCTTCTTGGCATCCCATCGGGCACATCACATGAGTCGGTAAGAGTTGCAGAATATAGAAAAGCGTCTTTTTAATCAAGTTACGCGAAAGTACCGGTGGAAATTTTTGGTCAAAAAGGAAAATAATCTATATTTCCGATATCAAAACTATGAAATTGTTATACAATGTAATACTAACTTTGAAGTAGACTCTGGTTTAAATAAGAAATGTTGGCCTCGTAATAAACATAGCAAAAGGAACTTCAAAGAATAATTTTTTGCGTAACGCTTGCACAAAAATAAAATTCGCGAAACTTCAATTAGTACAGCTCGTATGAATGCAATGTATTTTATGTATAACTTTTCTCTGGATATTTGATAACATTTCATATCCAGTAGGGAAATAGTAAATATGAATACACCAATTTTCGAGTGCTGTCATCACCCTCACGGTAGCAATAATCATATGTTTTTTATTACTCCTGCAGTAAAGCAAGCTGGTTTTGTGTCATATTAAACAGGTGAAAGAAAGAAAAATTGATAAAGGCTAAGTAATGAAAAACTCATGTTACTCTGATTTGGAGAACTTGAATTCCATCACACAATGTATTCCACTAATAAATTTTAAAAAAGATTGTTGGAGTTTTTTGTGCTATCATTAACCTTAACGCAACAATTTAGGAAATGATTCATAGTGTTACATTTACTTCTATAATATTTATCAACAGTAAATTTTAAAAATATTAATTTTAAAACTGCATCAAAAGAAGTGAAAGATTTAAAATGTACGAGTCGTGAGAAATTATCATAATTTTCATCTATTATTATTGGAAGAATAATAGTTTATGTGATACCTTTTTAAATTTTCAATTCTTTTCTTATGCAGTATGTTATTAAGTAAATTATGATCAAATTTTCAGTCTATATTGATTTATACGATAAAAAATACTAAATGTCATGCAAATGTGTTGAACTAGAGCTCAAAATAATCTACTAATTTGCTTTTCATAAACTTTTCGCTTGTGCTGAAGAAATTATGGGTATCAAATAAAAACATTGTTTCATGCTTCCCAACCATCAAAAACAATTCTTCGCATGATGCAAAGTTTTTTCAAGATTGAACCAAGTTATCGAATCAATATACATTCCAGCTATACTTTACTGTTTACTTTATAAAATCGTTATCTACGACATTTGTTCATCAATTCACTTGTCGCCTTCTAAAAGGATTCATTCCAGAGGGACTCGAGCGTTCTGTCTCAGAGGATTGAAGGTAATCTGTCAAGTCAGTTGCTACAGACTCTACGTCAGTGGAATGATAGAAGCCTTTGGATTGCATGGAGTAGGAAGCAGCCTTAGATTTGGATTGCGGTCCCATCTGTTGATGGAAGGTAAACCCCGTTTGCCTATATGAAGGAGAACTCGTGATTGCTTTCCGGGTTATTCCAGATGGATTAGGCTACAGAGACTGAGCTATCGTATATTGCGTTAATAAGGAATTATCGTCGTAGTAGAAGGAGATAACTGACAAAGACCTTACTTCTTTTGGCGTCGAGTGCATAAATTTCGCGCAAGGTTGGCGAGAAAATTTTTGAATGTCAACTTCAGTCGAGAAGTGGAAAACTTTCATACGAATATATAGAATTCAAAAATGAAAAAAGTGTAAAAAAACAGCGTGTTTTACAATGTTAACAATAGACTTAAGGCAGTTAGAAGAAAATGGTATATTGCACAAAAACTAAAGAAAATTGTAGACAGAATGATGAAGATGCACAATGGACAGCGTTTACTGCTTATTTTTCATGAACCAACGTCATACCTGCCTATGAGAGCAGTAAGGTAGCAGTGGGTAATGATTTCAATCGTTTGCAACAGTTCGTATCGTTTTGTGAGTAATGATCAATAAAAAAAATCCCAGTAACTTTTCTGGACAACTGATACAATGGTATTGTAATCATTGCCTTTTGTACATAATCTTAAATGGGACATCGATGTAATGTACATACACATCGTAGTTTTCAGATCATAAACTACACATCATGTGCATGTCAAAGTACTGAAGTATGACCATGTGTGTGTTTCAGTACTCCTCTACCACACGTTGAATGCATCATACTTCTGAATAACAATTCAAGTATTAATGCAAACAGTCTTCAGGTCCGTCACCACTCTGATGTGGATTAAATTGTGGCAATCATGTAATATGCAGAATAATTTGTAGTAGTGATGTACTGATGCAGAATAATTTGTTTGAGTAATAATGTAGAATGAAGTATTTTGGTAATGCTCGGATGTAGAGTGATGTGTGATGTGGTGTACTGTTGTAAATCCGATACACTGAAGTCGTCCTGAATGATGGCTGCGTAGATGATGCTAGGGGCTGATAGTTGTAAACGCATTGTAAATGAAACAAACACAATAATCGTTCATAATTACAAGCAAACATTAATATCAGCTCATAATTGCGAGCAAACTTAATATCAGCTCATAATTACAAGCAAACATTAATATCAGCTCATAATTGCGAGCAAACTTAATATCAGCTCATAATTGCAAGCAAGTACATTTACCTCATTATTGCAGGCACACACAATTTTCACTTATAATTACAAGCAATTATAATTACAAGTTTACTTGCTGTAATGGAAAATTCTGAGTTACATTGAAATATCTAGTTGAATAAGGTGAGAAATATGGAATGCCGAAAAAAATATTTTGAACAACCATGAAGGCTAAAAAATCACTGGAAACCGTGTTTATCTTAATTTGTTGATTTAAAGATTAAATGTGAACTTAAAATTAGGGAGTACAAAGTTGTAATTAGGCTACGGAATGATTTTTTTATACCATGTAAGACCAGTTATCACAACTGGAATTTGTAGTATCATGTGCCACATGACAGCACAATTGGTGGACGAGAGCTCGGGAGAGCGGGTAACTGTGAGCACCTCACGTGACGTTCAATTCAGCGCAGTTGAGTCAAAGTTTCTCCACAGATGACAAGGTCTGTAAAACTTGTTACAAAATTTATTCAACAGCTATACCTTGAGAGAGCAGGAATAATGAACTACTCTCAAACAAATGATACCTTTCAGGCATAAGAATAAATGCTAGGGTATATAATGTACCTTGTGAAGGCATTTTTTACTGATTTTTCAGGGCGATTAGATGTTATTTTGCTGAAAACAAACGTGGCTTGACAGCTCACTGAGTATGAAGGCTCGTACAATGAATAAAACAGACTAGAATATGACAACAGGAACGAGCTGTTCGGTCTACATATTCTTGAGTCGCTACCAAGGTCCCATGACACTTAGAGTAAATCATCTATCATGCTCATACACAGACATTTCTATTTCTGTTCCGTACATGCACCTTATTCGCGCACACAATTATAACACAGTTATAATTATTATACATGCCCGTGAAGAATATAGAATATCAGAAGAAAATAACATCAGTATTTAATATTACCGGAGGGCTTTTTGTACAATATTTGTCGAAACGATTTTTGAATGCGGGTCCATGAGACGTGGCAAGCAAATATTATTGTACACATATTGGTGGATCTATGATGCAATTTTTCTCACATTGGAAAAACAACCATTAGAAAATCCAAATAAAAACAGTTGTGAGAATAAAAAAGTACAACCTCAGCAGCATAAACAATAAATTAATAAGAATCGTAAAAATTAATCATTATAGGGGCAATAACCAGAAAATATTACAACATTAACTTGGCTCTGCAGCAATTTTAGCACAAACAAAGTGTTGCTGAAATTATATCTCTTCAGGAATCATATTTTATACGGAGAGTTGGAAGCTGACAGGGAGGTGGCAAAAAAGAATTTCAAAACAATTAGCTCGAGCACTTCATGTCTTGACTCGTTGTTGATGAACCATAGCGACATGAAACAAAATTTCCTACTTCTATTGATGATTTGTCCGCATTATGAAATTTAGAAACACATCTTCAAAGGAAAAACATACAACTTAAAATAAAGAAGAAAATAGGGGAGGCATTTTAAAATTTTACAAAGACGTTTTTTCAACAACAGGATACAAAGAAGTTCGTCAGTGTGGAAGCCAGAAAATCGTTGTTAAAGCATAAAACCAATCGAAAAAGTACCAAAATATACGGAGTGGATATACACCAATGGCTCAAAATTTGTTATTGCTATGGCCTCGATTGTACTTCTATAATGTATCTAAATCCAAAATTTCAGTAGTCGTATACCTAACTTAGAGCCGTCACGTATTTTATCATCAATGACAACTTTTCAGTCGTTCACAAAAGTTCAACAAAAGTTTTCATCACATTAAGATAAAAAGGGAGAAGTATGCATTGTCGAAAACGTGAGATCCATCCAAGGGAAAAAAATTTATATCTGTACCACTGACAGATCAAGGTTGTTTTCATGAAACTGTTTAATAATATAATCAACTGTAACTACTGCTAAATCTATGGCAAATAAGAATACTTCTTGTTGATTTGAGTCTTGTATAAACTGTCTTATAATATTTATGGTAGAATCTATTGTCATTTCCGTTTGGATCTATGGATACATTGGAAATATTTATAGTTTGAATGATATTAATGAACAATCACGATTTAGAACACATCAACATTACAAAATTGTACACTGTAATGAAGGTACGAAAGTGTTTCAGGTGATTTAGTATCACAAAAATTTCTCGTACATTTGTAGTATAATACTAAACCTGAAAACTATTATTTCGTCTTCATTGAATTGAAGAGAGAGTTGTGAACTTGGTGTAGTGTACTCCTGCAGTTTAGTCTTAGACTTGGAATGTGATTTCTTGGAAACGAAAGTTCAAACTTGTTTGCAAACCTGATGGTTATGAATGTTTGGGTTGGAGTGAGCATGCGCGAAAAAGCCGCGTTAAAATAACCAAAGTTACTGCAAGTTCTTTCACTGATATGAAATAATTTTGTGAAGTGTATGCTTCAACTGCCTGTGAGTACGTTCTTTTCGAGAGAAAAATAAATAGATCTTTTCTTTAGTATTCAACATATGCTCGACTAAGGTAGAAAATAGATGATTTGAGCAAAAAATGAAACGAAAGATTGCGTAAATTGAGTAAATCAGCATTAAGATCACTTCCCTGAAGATATGAAATGAAACTGTGAGGTTGAAGGAATTCACTAAGTCACCATTCAATACGACATACCTGAAGCTATAAAATAAAATCGTGAAAATATCGACTAAATAAACATGAATTGAGCATACCTGGAGTTTCAAAATAAAGCTAATAGGCAGAACAACTTGACAAAGTCAACATTTGCTGCTACACTGGGTCTAAGCGAATATTTTGAAGTCAGTCTTGAGGCTCGCATGAAGAGCAACTTTATAGACGAGTTCGCGTGCAGAACAATGGGCCAATTGGTTCTGATGGAGCTCGCTCACGCATCAGATAATTGTGACGCGTGGAGATTCCATAATTAGCCTGGAATTTACTGAAACTTCTGCTTCTTCATTGACAGAAGAGTCAACAAGGAACAGAAGTCGGTAACAGACATCCATGGAGCGTTCTTCGTCCATGTATATAATTGAGGTAGAACCAGAAAGTTGTGTCGTCTGATAGAAGATTTTTAGCAAAGAACGTCATCTAGTTCTTCACCTGTTTGAAAGGTTAAAATTCGTCGTACTTAGTGCTCTGGTGGTCTATGAAAAAGAGGTTTTTCCTTAAATTCTGCGAATGAGATATGATTCATCAGTTTCCAGAGTTTTTTTACACTCCTTCCAACTTCATAAAACTATGATATTTTGTCACACTGGATTTACTCATTTTCAGGTTGACATAGCAGTGATACCTAAACATATTCCCACTACAGCAAAACACAAACCTAAGTTACCATGAATGGCTACAATTTGCAACAGAATGGAATATCTACTATTTGGTTTTTCCGTTCCTGTTATCGCTTCTTCACGGTCAGGTTAATTAAGCAATTAGGTCTCGTCAGGTTTCGAGCATTGGAGTCCACCCACTGAATTATCGTTCCTGGCTTCCCAAGCTTCTGAGCTCGGTTCATCGCCTGTTATTTGGGGAGATCCTCGAAATGGAAGCCACCATCTTGTCGGCTAGAATCTGGCCGAAGATATGCTTAGAACTGGGTTTAGCTATAACGCTAGTTGGCCGGCGGGTTAGTTCATGTGCTCTAATCCCTCGAAGAATTGAAACACTTGAATGGATGTCAGGAAGGTCCTTTGGAAGACCGTTATTTTCATTTTTTGACATCCATTATGAATATAATACTTTAGATGTGTAAAAATTTTTGCGTGCTTCAAATTTCGTAAACGTGAAACTAAGTTTAGCAAACCGAGTAAATCAGTTTTAAAAGTTGTCCTGATCGTTTTTTGACTGTCTCAAGTTTTCAGATGCCAGACTTTTGTAATTTTTTACTTAATGTGTTCGGTTCTAGGTATACAACATAAATAACACATAAATATTTTAAAAGATAGCCTAACTGGGGTAGAACTTTAATCGTACTCTCAGTATCGATTTTCTTTTTCGTTCTTACCAATAAATTAAAGCTTGGACAAAGAAATTGAGCATCTAACAATATAAAAAAATAATGAGACCGTCGTTTTACCTACGCTTCACTAGTTACATTTCATACGGAAGCTTCAGTGTGACTCCCTTTAACTGACAGGGGAGCTGGTTGACTTCGCTGATAGTTTTTTAACTCAACCAAAGAAATCCGTCCCGTGCGATGACCGCGTCTCTCCAGCAACAGCGCGACCGCAGAGCAGCTTTGTGTGAGTATGCCAATACCCTTCAATCTTAAGGCTCAAAGTCCAATATTGGAATGGCTCAACTAGCCGAGAACCGAATATCGACGGAAGTTATCTCTTTCAGAGTACCATTAAAATTAATTGTTGGTCAAATATATAGTCTCGAGAAGCGGTATTGTTGAACCAATAGTAAAGCTTGGGCACCTCCGTATTTTCAACTCATAGGATGACCACGCCTGCGTTTATTGAGTTGATGCCAATATTCAGTTGTTTTCTATGATAGCCAAGAATAGCCATGTTTTTTTCAGTTTTCTGAAATTGTAGTGGATACCCAATTGAAAATGAAAATTTTATTTACGATAATTTCTTCGAAGCTATCTCGAAAGCAAAGAAAAAATCAACATAATTGAAGGGACATATAAGAATAAGTATTCGAAAGTGATAAAAGAGCGAACATTGGGCATTAGGTGTTACGTAGAGATCATTCTAATCGCTAAGACCACTCAAAAAAGAACCTGTAACGTTTCAGTACAAAAGCAATTGAAAATAGCATAACGTCGTACCTGTGCAATCCTACATATATCCATCCCCATCCATCTTACAGAAGTGACAGCTGTCGCTGGCTCACGCGTTGTTTAGGAAGAAGTAAGGCATACACAAGCATTTTTAGTTACAAGAGTACATCATTTTATAGTTCCAGCCAGTAATTATGTATCTACAGTTACACGAGTGACGTTTTGTGTTATGGCAGAAGCTAATTCGCAGAAATGTTTGCCAGAAGAACAAAATAATGCATTAGCGTTATCTTAAATAAGCCAATTAGCCCTTCAGCCAATTACAACAGTTTTCCAGAAATGTATAGTACGTAAAAAGTGCTGTTTTATTTCCCAAATCTACAAGAAAACTGAAAAACAATTTCGACAGCTTGTTTTAAAACTTGAACAACTTCGGGGAAAAGTAACTCCAGGCGAGGGTTGATGAGGCTACAGTCATTCTGCACAATTTTTCAAATTACTCCTTCGGGTTTTCAGACACTTTCCTGTGAGTGCTTTTGGTCCTTTTCAACTGAAGAAATTTTGTATGTTTCCTTAAGAAATCTTTGCCTCAGTGAACATTGGAGGGCACAACAAAACATTCAATCATCGATATCAAAAATGTGGACAAATCCGTCCAAGTTTTCTACTCCAAACAAATATGATACAAAAACCCTGTCTACGAAAAACAGTAATTAGGCGATTATTTATTAACGTTTTGAATATCTTCCTGATTGGATAATACAATGGTGCACAACCTGCACCCTGCGGGTTTCTATGAGGCCTGCAAGAATTTGAATTGGTTCGTTTTTATTCACCATTCTACTCTAAATGTTGCATTATCTTAACGAACACTGTCCGATTTTAAAACATGCGGCCCTGGGACTTGTTTTGGCCCACTGATGTAGCCTTCGCTCCTGAAATTTTACCAACTGCTGATCTAAAGGATGAAGACTTGCGGCTCAACACGTTGACTCCGAAGTGGTACGTATGTGTACCGCTGAGGTTAGGTTCTGTAATTTTTTCAGATCCTTCTAGTGACTATACGTACAAAGTAAAGATTTAAACCAGTCAGGCAATCGGAAGCAACGTGTTAAGCGGTTGACTTACACAAAACAGGGTTCGACTCCTTGAGCTAGCTAACCAATTATTTTAGGTATGCAAAATATAAGAATCAAGTTTTATTTCCACTTTATAGTAAAAACTAATAGCGGGAATACTGAGAATTACTCTTGTAGGGTAGTGTGGGGACAAGTCGTACATGGGGGCGACCCGTACAGTCGCGATTGACAAAAAACAAATGGCGGTATGATGACGTCACGCACGCTGAGGATGA
>VCRD01001711.1:75484-118719 GCA_006783055.1 Trinorchestia longiramus | reverse complement strand
GCAATGTGGAGAAAACAAGTGGAATGCAAGGTGTGTTGAAGAGGACTCTGGTATGAGATATCTTGTAGGGCTAGATGAGGAGTGGAACATGACTGTTGTGGATGCAATGAAAGATTTCTTAGTGTATGCATGGAATAAGCGACAGGGATGTTGAATAGGCATTTTTCTTCAATGTGATTACCTGCTAAGCATGAGCGGCTGTCTGTGACAAGCTGGATCTTCCAGTGATGCCCTAAATTGGATGGTCCATTTGCATGGAATGGCTCAGGGTGGCCCCAGAGGAATTAGTTTGGATGACCCTGGTTCGCAGGAGAAAAACTCTGGGATGCCATCCTGTTGAATGTGCATGTGTATTGGAGGGAATTGAAGGCCGTTACAAAGGCCCCAGCCAAACGCTGGCCCTCGATCTAAGTCTAAGTCTAAGTCTAACATAATACACATTCGAATTAACACAACATTATTATATTAACCTGACAAAACACATGTATACACATCCTAACGCATCTCTGTTCAACACATTTATATGCCTACTTAATGCATTTACACAAATTGTAACTAGGCATTTGAATTCCATCCTCTAGATTTCGAAGCAAATTGTAAATTACTTGGAACATTGTTATTGTAGTCTCGGTGCGGCGCATATTCATTGTTAGCGCATAAAAAACTTCTTAAAAAATTATATTCTTTTTATTGACATTATTGGCACACATGATTATAATATTTGCTGTCAATACCGTTAGTACATGGCAGGGATGTTTCGTTTTCAAAATTGGTAACGTATAATTCATAGTTATTTTTCAACATTGTTGGGATCTTATTCATCTTTTCCATTTTATTTCAACATCGTTGGGAATTATTCCATCTTTTAATGACGACTGAGGCGTTCATTTGACAATGGTTGAACATAATGATATTATCTTTTAACATTGGTGGGATTTCCTCCGTCTTTTATTGATCCTAAGCGTTCAATTGACAATGATAAATATTAATTAATCGCAGCCACATCGGTAGCGTTTTCCTTTTTTTGACATTGCTGGGTTCTGAACTTCTTTTATTGGTACTTTTAGCGTTCAATTAGCAATGATCAATATTCATCGCCTTATGATCAGAGCCGAACTCTTGATGGGCGGAATGTTGTACCCCGAATGTTGTACGAACAATCAGAAAGAAAAGAGCACGTGTTAATTCCAAATGACCAATTGCGTTTCACTTTTCTACAATTACAGTTACATGCTTGGTGTCCTGGTATAGCAAGAAACTTTCGTTTTTCGATTCGTAAGTTCTCGACCTAAGACAGCAATATTACATTCTCTGACGATTTAATTCATAATACTCCTTCCGCATAGGCTAAGGATAATTATGCTCGTCAACAATGCAGAGAAAAAAAATACATGGAAGAAATACATAGTGCATACATTGAGAATACAGCAATACGGATGAGAACTTCTGCCACAGACTCTGTCAAATCTTGACTGTAACTCTATATAACACACAAGAAATTAATATTCGATGTCAGTTCAAATTGAGAAAATCTCCGCTGCGGGTATATAATACTCCTAAGCTAGACAATCATTCCTGACACTTCATTTATTTATTTAAGATGAGCAACGATTATCGTTACATATTTTACACATTAAGTAACAGCTTTTAGCTGCAGAAGTTTCGTTACATGGACGGTTGTCCTTCAATATTTATTTTTGCAGGCGCGTCAGTGTGTTTAGGCGTCCTCTCATTTCTCTCTACTTTCTCTCGACCTCGCGATATATGCCACCTACAAGAACAAACCCCAACGACAAACCCCCACCACTCAATACATGTGCGCAGAGCGCTCATTTCTATTCCCCTCCTAATATCCTCTCCGTTTCACCCCTTTACTTAGGTACACCCTGTGCCAAACTCTCTCTCAAATCTTTTCTATTGGTACCGACCGACCGACCTCGCGATACACGCGACAATTCAACCCCTGCTAAGTCAAGCGGTAACTCCAACTCACTACGAAATTAGATCTGATGTGATGAAAGACATTTCTGCAAAATGCTAGATGAAGTTCATCTCAAACCGAAAATTTCTCCTCATAATCTTCAACTGATTAGCAAGTAAACGATAAATAAACACTCCTCATACATATCCTTCATACATCGTCTGGAATATGCATTCCTATGAATATATCATAACTACCATGACAATCCTATTCGCATTATAACGTAAAGTTCCCATTTGAAATTGAAAAAAACATGTAATGAATATAAACAATACGATTTCCCATTATTCTATTCGGCATTAGTGAATTACTGCATTACTTTACTTCAATTCCATTTATTTTTTTGAGGATCAATTAATCCAATTCGAATTTTACCCGCAGACTCTTTTATTATACTAGTGTTTCAGTTTTATAATATATATGTTCAACAATACGCTGCAATCACACACTAACGCTGACACTTCTAATTTTGATCCAGTTCTCTCGCAAATAAAAGAAAACGAATAGGGTGCATACCTCTAAGCGTAAGCTACTCAGCCCTGCAACTATGCAAGCATGGCTAGACACACGCTTTTGCCAGAAAGGGAAAGTGATGCCGCTGCACCAGTTTTTTTACGGCACTAACGCTTCGATACAAGCATGAGATCGAATCCTGGTTTGGGAGTCAAGCCTTTTCTTTAGAATGCCATATGAATTAGTTTGTTATTCGTGATCTATTTTACTTGGATCACGCATTGAAGCTGTATCTTTAAAATATTCTATTGAACATTTAGGAGTGCGTTTAATATGTAAATTATTAAAGATTTCATCAATATTACGTTTTCCATTCTTAAATAGTTGAATTACCTTAGATTGTTTATAACCTTTATTAAAAGCACCTTTTAATAATTTGTATTCTGGATGATGAATTGATTAGCTATAAAGAAAAAGTTAGTAGTTTCAATAATAACATTTTTCCATAGTCAGATCTATCAATTATGAGACATCTCAAACTAGGAGAAGGAAAAATAAAATGATTTATTTATTTATTTTTATTACCTTCGTTCCACTTACAGACCATTTTTTAAAGCTATGGATTTAAATAGTCTTTTACACATAATAATTTCGATTGTAATTCATATAGTTGAATCTTCAACTGATTTATTTCAGTCATAAGGTTTTGATTAACGTCCTGACTCTGTAATAAATTTATCCATTTTTTAACAACAATTTGTTGAAGGTTGTATTCTATTCATTGGTTATCTGGATAGGCGATAGCGAGAAAACGAAGTCGCTTCTAAAAGTCTCAATTTGTATCCGTCATAAATCACAACAGTTTTTAATATTATGGTGTAATTTTTTGTACTTGACAAGATGAAAGAATTTTTCTAAACCGAATCGTACACACATTAACGCCAATGAGCTGGTAATCTTCATGAAATCAATTACTCCATATTGAACATTAGTTCTCATTTTTCAAATATAAATATGCGATGCATATATTTTTTTTAATTATGATGAACTTTTTCTGCAACTACACAGTTAATTTATTGTAAAGATTTGTAGTGACCACTCTCACAATATATTCACTCTTCAGTCCCAACCCTCAGACATCTCTTATCTCCGAGCAGACATTGAATATCTTTATCTTATTTCTTACTCGGAGTGAGTACCTGAGGGAATAAGGGACCGTCGAGGAACCCAATAGAAGAAAAGGCAATTAAAGGCACGATGGGTTCAATACTTTGTATTTAGGCACTTGTATATTCTATTAGTTATTGTTTCTTCGTTGCGCAAGTCTTGACGTCGAGTACTGGCGTACTGACATCTTGCCGGGCCAAATTGGAACATGTGGCGAGTTGGAGCACGTGCTCTTCTTGTTAGTGCGTGGGTTGTTGAGCCCATCCAGTCCTCAGACAGGATGGCTGGTATCTGCTTTCTTTGCTCTGCTGTTGGCTGCGTGCTTTCTTCAGGTGATGAAAGTTCTTGTGGAGATGTTGACTTGGGATGCGCTTGGTAGAAAGTCCGTGACGCAGAGCGTTTCAGCCTCTTTATATTGGGCTTTTGGCTGGGCTCTGCTGTGTGAGCGTGACTGCTCATTGATTAATGTCGTGCTTCTGGTCGTAACGGGGCCTAGCCTCGTCGCTAGATTCACTTCTTCTGTCCTGTTTGCTCATTGGTCGAGGAAAGCTAGGCTCGTTGTGGTACTCGTTTATAGTGAAACCACGCAATTCACCACAGGTTCCGCACTCTCGTGCCTCATACTTTTTCTAATTTTTCGATTTGATCTCTTACTATAAGATAATGTTTTGATTTGTTTTATTATATTCGTATTTATAACAACATCTACATCAGTTTTAGAGACGAACTCAGTAAATTTGACCATGGTCGAATTTAAGTCAGTAAAAATTCTCTGATGTTTTGCAAAATTTGTGTTAAGCCTAATAACAGAAACTCTGCGGTATTTTATAATACTAGCTCGCTTACCTCTGTTTGCCTTGTTCTTCAGTAAGTGACGCTTCGCATGACTGATGTGCGTTCTCTACCCGTGCACGACAGAGCTCAATGACGATACGATAACCTCCAACATTGACATACAACCTCTATTCACGTGACAAGTATCCCTATGCTAGTGTTAGTAACTGAATCTACTTACCCTACTATTCCACGAGTACAGATCTCTACGACACCGAATACTTCTAACATACAACTAGTACTTCAACCCTTGCCCGAGACTCTTCTCGCTCGCACCAATACACAACCGCCACACGACGCAATCGCGCACAACCAGCAGAGGCGTGCTCAACCAGCACTCCTTGGGGAAGCATAAACGTCTCCTGTGCCAACTACTAATTTATACATTGTACCACAAGAATCTAACTGAAACTTTTTATTTCTTCTTCAAGTGTTGATATTTTATTACCGAGTAAATTAGTATACTCTAACGCACCTTCTCTAACATAATCTATTTTTTATCAACTGTTTCTACGACTTTCAACTGAACTTTTGTGATTTCGTCAAATTTCTCTTCAAAGAAATTTTGTATCGTTTCTAGTTGCAATGCATGGGTTTCATTTGCTACATCTTCCCTTGTCTGTACAAAATTTTTAAAATAAAGATTTAAGTTCTGTAATAACTCGTCAACATATATTTTAGTAACAGCATCATCTTGTTCTACTGGATAGGAAATATTTACCAGCCTTCTATTATTGAAATCAAAATTTTGCTTGTCATCCAAGTATTTAAATCCAATACCTGGAGGACCTCTTAATTGTGATGCAGATTTACTATTTATTTTTGTACCAAATATATTACATCCAGACATTTTTTTTATAAATTAAAATCTCAAGTATGTATATTTTCTCGAATTCAAGCGGCTAGAAAATTGTTGACGCGTTCGGTAAGTATTTTTATTTCATCTTTCAAGATTACATTCTTATCTGATTCATGCTGAAGTGTCAATATTAGCTGACTAACTTCATTTTGATTGTATATGATATCTTGCGAAAGCTGTTGAAGAATGTCTTTTCCGTTTTTCAAATCTGAATTAAGAGGATTAGGCAGGTTCATCTAGCCAAAATCTCAAAATTTTCACGAATGCGTATTTTTACAGATAATGAAAGATAAATATCTTGCGTAGATTCCGTAAAATTTTTTGAGTTCTACGAAGACGGAAAGGGGTATGGGAGGGGTGGGAAGAGGCACCGTGTGGGGTAGGACGTCCTACGTCCAACTATTACGCCAACTCAAGAAGGACGTTCGAGTGCTGAAGGAGACCAAAAAGGGAAGAAAGTCATGCGGAGCAAACTGGCCTGGAAAGATGGCCTGACAGATGCCAACATTGACAAAATTTCACGGCACTACGGGCAGAACATCCGTTTCTACACCCCTGGCGATTCTGTGGCTGAGCTTCGGAAGAAGATTCTTGCAATTTACTACCACGCCCGAAGCACTGACGAAGAGCCCCGCCACATGGACTGCCCCCCTGGACAGGAGTCATGGTACTCGGTCAAGAGAACTGAGGCAGAAGGCACTACACCTGCGCTCTACTCTTCCAAGCACCTCTACTTGTCTGGTATCGCGAAGGATCACCTGGCCCGTGTAAATTAAGTCTTCGTGTTCCTGACTGATCCAAACCTTCTCAGCAGATACTTCCTCAACCAGATGCAGAACAAGAATGAGTCCATCCACAGCAAGCTCTGGCGGACGTGCATCAAGATCAAGTTTCCCTACCTTGAGCGCTCTGTCTTTGCTGCGACTGCCACGGCCCTTCAGCACAACCTGGGGAATGTCCGTGGACACGTCCTTGTGACTCTTGGACTCATTCCACGAACTACCATGAAGGCAAGAAAGAAGAAGGAAATGACTCCGGCGGAGGGACCACCAGCAAAGAAGAAGAGGACCTCCCATGACGAACCTTCCTGCAGCTACAACCCGGGCGGATTCTAATCTTCTTGGCACTACACCTCCAAAAACACCTCAACACTCCCACTCTACAGTACTGAAGCGTCTCATGATCTATCACTATCCTAACCCAGTTGATACATAGCACATGACCTTTTAAGGAGGACCCCGGAACCTTCGGGTTCCAAAAAATAAAGTCATCAAACAAAAATTGCCTCTCCTGAAAAACTTTGTTTTCGGGGCGCCAAAGCCTACTTCTCCATCATTATTTGACGTAGACTCGTGTGAGAATTCTTTTGAAACAGCAGAGAGCCTTCTAATGATAAACATAAAGACATTTAGAATATTACAATTATATTAGAAGATATAGCCAATGAAATTAAAAAAAATGCAAAAAATTAAAATAATTTTTTTTAAAGTTAAGTATCTGTAAAACAAAAACAATTCAAAAATGTCTCTCCGTTATGCTGTAGAGGGCTTATAGCTTTTTTTAAAGAGCCCACACACAAGTCTCTACGTCAAGTTTTGAATTGTGAGTAGTCTACGGAAGTCTTCCCTAAAATTTCATGTTTTCTTTTTGCAACTCGTTTTCTATGCGTCAAATCAAAAAATATCCAGGAAAAAAATCTTTTTTCTATATATGTACAAAATTTCATAGATTTGCGATTAATTATAAACAAATTAGCAATAAACCCGCCTGATCCCCTTGACATCTTCTATCCTACTTTTTGAAACAGACGCTGCTCGAAACTACATTATTATTTCTTGAAACTCGTTGAATTTTTCTCGATTAGTTGATGTTATGCCCGACTCGAGATTCTGCATCTTAGTTTTAAGTTCAATACTAGAAGCTGTTAGGCCTAATGTTTTCTCCATAACGAGCAACTTTGTGTCTACTTCATGAGTTATACAAGTTCCTAAACCATTAATTTTTTTTCAATATGATTAGTTACTGAAGAGTTAACTACTTGAATTTTTTCTTCAACTTCATCAGTCATGGCAGTTTCTACTTCTTTAATCTTTTCATCAATTAGATTAGCAATGGTTGATTCTACTTCTTTAATCTTTAAATTAATTTGATTAGTCATGGCAGGTCCTACTTCTTTAATTTCTTCTTCAATCTGAATAGTTACTATACATTCTTCTTCTTAAATTTTGTCTTCAATTTGATTAGTCATTATTGATTCCAAATTGTTAAGTTTTCACTCGTGATTAATTATTTTTTCAAAAAGTTCGTAAGTCAACTGCTCTAACAATTTCAAAGCTGAATCTACATTAAAAAACTGTCCATGCAAGTCTTTTTTCAAATGATCAGTACCGGAAGTAAATCAATCCAATTTTACTTCTTATTGTGAATTCCGACTAATAGTTTAATTTCTAAGTGTTTCAATCGAACTTTTTACAGAATCTAAATTACATTCTACCATTACATTTTTAATTTCTTCTACATTATTTATGAGTTCATCACAATTATTTTCCAAAAGGTCATTCGTTTCTTTGCAAGATAGTAGAAAAACCAATTTAGTTGTATAAATATTAAAACCTGACATTTTTATAAAGAAAAAAATAAAGTTTTTTTTGACATATTTTGAAAAAATTGATTTTAATACCCGTTTTTATAAAGATCTAATAGAATAGATTGAAAGCTTTCATTTTCTGACTGCATCAACATTTCTAAACACTAGTGTCCGCAGATAACGTCTCCCATTTTTTGTATTTTGTAAGTGGATGAACTGCATAGGAAAATTCAATCTATAGCAATCGAAGTAATAACATTTGTTTGTTTTTTATACCAACAAGTCCAATGAGTTCCCAGCCCACCCATCACATCTAAATTTAAAATTCCTCGTTCAGTTTTCAAAGGTCTTTCAGGGAGTGCGCTGAAAAAAAATACCTCTGACTTTTGGTATTTTTAATACTTCTATGTAATTTAAAAAATCATATTGAGTTAATGGTTTAATGGGTATGATGCTCTTGGTAGTTTCAAGTAGAGACCCTCGTCACAAGGTTTTTTGCAGGTGTCAATCTTAAACCTGAACTCTTTTTATCGTCCATTGCTTTATTGTGTCTCACTGTTCCTGCTAATAATTTGTCACTAGTTTTTTTTATTAACGGCAGATGCTATAGCTGAAGCTCCTCCAGCAAGTGATCCTGCAGCTCCTAAAGCTCCAAGTAAAGCAGGAGTTCTGAATAAGAAACCTTTTTTAGCTGCTTCTTTAGATACAGAGAAAGTTTTATTTTTTTAAAAACTAAATACTTTCCTTCAACAAGTATTTCATTACTTTTGGTTTAAACGTATTGTGGATTTTCAGTTTCAGTTTTCGTTTTGCACTTAAGACAATACATAATTTTCCTAGCATTAAAATGTCAATATATTTAATTTTTAGTACTTTAAATTAATTTTATCACCATGTGATTGTAACTGAATGATTCTATCAGATAGAATCAGCGCATAGGCATGTGTATCATCAGGAATATTAGAATTAAATTATGCTTTGATTTTAAATTAATGCAACTAACTTCGATCTTCTCGTTTTGTCTCCTAATATCAAACACGAATAAAGGATGTAAATATTTATAATCTCTCCACCCAATAGAATAATTTTCATGAGACATAAAATCGATTAGCATATAATAAGCTATTGTTATCAAAATCAATTTGTAAATTGTGTTCAGGATTCTTTTCATTATTTAATTGAACATATTCATTGGTTAAGCTACAGTTATTAAATACTCCATTGTTTACGACCTGAGAATTATTCTTTTTAGTTTGAAATGCTAAAGCGATATATTGAAGTCTTTGAGTTCCTGAACTTGGTGTTAATGTCCAATCTAAGAATTTCTGACAAGGATTGACGATGGTTTGTTCAAATTGTCGATTCAAATAAGGAATCAGTATAGTGATTTATCTTAAATTTGATGGTATAGCTTGATTTTATATTCATCGGACAGTTTATAAGCTGGCATCTTCCAAATCAGCCTTTTGATAGTAATTTTCCCTTCAACTACTTTATCATAATTATTTGTATTTTTCTTATTAGTTTTGAATAGAGCATTAGAATCATGACCTCTTCTTAGAGTTAGATTGTGTCTCACTCCATAGAGCACCTTTATATAATTTTCACAAAATCAGAACACGTATGTGAGAGGAATAATAACACCAAATTTACCATCAGCTGAACTTAAATACTAATCAATACGCTCATTGAACCCATCATTTGATTTTTCAATTTTCCTAGTGTCCATGCTCCAAAAAACTTCATATTTTTTTCGAATTTCGTTGATATGTTACTAACCCTTTTAAAGTTTTTGCAATTCCAGGATAACTATCTCCTTCAATTTCTTCATCTCCGATTCTATAGGAAACTCGATCAAACATATAGATCAAACATGTAGATCAAACATTACCATCTGGTAATATATGGCGCTTGTCATCACTACCATTCAATGCAATCATAGTTTTTCCTCAGTATATACGTATTAGGTTGTTACAAAAATAATGGCCGATTTCAGAAGCCTTCCAGACCTTCGAGCAGCCATTATTTTTGTAACAACCTAATAGTTGATGATTATCATTTTCAATGTTACATTCTTTTATAGATAGTTTCTTTATTTAATGCTCTTTTATATTTATCCATTGTGATGTCATTTTCCGTCACATTTTTCTCTGCCTCCTTTGCTTTTTATCTACATAATTTTTCGTTTTATAACAATATAGTTTTGCTCTAAGACCTATAAATTCTTGGATTGGCAATCCACCAGTTTCATCTTTCATTTTTCCAACTACAGGGTGTCTCAAAAAAATGTACTCACCCATTAACCGTTGCTAACATGCTGTCTTCTTTGTGTTGCAGGTGTGAGGTTCGAACCTTTGCGAACATGATTAAATGTGATTAAAGAATCATGTTCGCAAAGGTTCGAACCTCACACCTGCAACACAAAGAAGACAGCATGTTAGCAACGGTTAAAGGGTGAGTACATTTTTTTTGAGACACCCTGTATTTTGTTTGCATCTGAGTATAGAAAGTGTTCTTTCGGATAATTTCGTATATCATATAAATCTTCATTTCTCTCCATATATTTATATAAATCTTTCGTTTTAATGTCATAACATAATGAATGTGGATCAGTAAACAATAAATCTGCTTTGTTTCCGTATTTTTTCTTAATATGATTATAATGAAAATCATATATTAATATTATACTTATATCTAATATAGAAATTCCTAGATAGATTGGTTTATGAAATTTTAATCTTTGTTTTTGCATATGACAAGCAATTAAATTTTTTTAGAATACTTTGAAGCATTTAAAATTTGGTTTATTGACTAATCTGTTCAATTCCTTATTTGTTTTTACTAAATTCACTTCAGCTCTAATTCTTATTTTCTCCGTAGTTTTACCAAATACTGAATTATTCATTAACTTATAAAAATGTTTTTCAAATTGAGATTTAGTTTGCTGACGCCTTTTCGTATTTATGTCAATGTAAGATTTCATCCATGCACTCTAGTCAAATTCTATTATTCTGTGGATCTTTTCTAACTTTAGTCCTAAATTTAAATATATCTCCAGAGCTTCATAATGTACAACATATTTTTCTCGTTTACTGAGATGAGGAACCAACTTATTGACATCTTAAATTTTAATATTTCCTAGCGCTAATGATAGATTATTATGAATATCATGCAATTCTTTATGATAATCTAAATCAACTTCTAAAATACAACCTTTATCGTTTCTAAGCTTGCAGTTAGGATCTTTCTATTTAAAATTTCCTGTCAGTAATTTCTGAGACATTGCCCATTCGTATAAATTTTTTGCATCAATGTAAGTTAGATAATTATTTGGTTTTTATTTATTATATAACTCAGGTATGTATGGATTATTTGCTTTCGCATATCGTTTCGATATAAAATAGTTAAAATTCCTCCTCATATATCTTTTTCAAGGAACAAACACATCTCAGGATCTTTTGATAAATCTGATTCTATTTCTGTATGTTTCAGTAATGCATCGAACGATAATCCTGGGGCTGTGAAATAATGCCCTGGATCAAGTGAATAAGTTTCCATATACATTCCTCTAAAGTTTTCAAGTACATCAGCTAGCAATAATGTTTCTACTTTAAGATATAAATTATGGTAGTTTTTAAATGTTTTACAATTAAACTCTTTCCAAACGTTTAATGCATGTTGATATTCATCCTCTGTTATGTGTTTATTATTTAGTCTACTGTAAAATTCCCCTCTGGATGGTAAACTTTCACAATTCATCTTCTTGTAAGTATTACCATATTCATATGGATCAATCCCTTTTTTGTTAATTAACTCGAATTGTTCTTTATTTAAAAAGTATTTTGATAACTCCTTGTAATCCGTCAAATTTTTCGATAATTTATCTAAAGATGATGGCATAAATCTAAAAGTATCCAAGAACCGCGTCTCTCGTTATATCTTTATATCTTCCTGATTTTTGGCACATGAATGAATCCACTTTTATTGTATGGGTAAAACTGATATATTCTTGATCAGTGATTGAAATAGCATTTAATTTTCCAGGTTTCTCTCCTAAATCTTCCATGAACAAGTGAACATCATACTTCGATTAGTTATGCAAAAGTATTGGGATATAATTGGGATTCTTTATCTTAAAGTTACACTTTAGATGAGTAGCTGTTCGTAATATACCAGTAATGTGGTTATGATCCCTACATTTATAATTTTCTTTAATAAATTCTTTTTTACATACATACATAACCCCTTGCTGCGTTTTGATATTCTCGAATTTTATCTGGAGGTAGGTACATCGTTATATTTTGTTTTAATAATCCATGAATTTTCTTTGTTTCTCCTCCTAAATATTCTACAGACTTCTTATCCGCATCGTTACCGTTATAAATTTCTAATTTCAAATATTGATCTGCCTCACCTTTCGTGTAACAACAAAAAAAATTGTTCGGTAAATGTTTCTGTATAGTCATAGAATAGCTTGAATTTGGATCTGTTCTACATGAAGATATTGTCTGCAAAGGCGATTTAAAACCAACATAGATCACACATGGATGTCTAATGATTTGCTGGTACTGTTCAAATTTCAGTTCATCTTTATTGAACTGAACAGCCATTTATATGATTGTGTAATAAATCTTTTCTTCTAAACGTCCCTAAACAATATGGACAAATGTGTTTTTCGTAATGATTACCTGTTTCAATGAAAGGGCTTAAAGATTTTATTAATATATAATGACTACTTCTATTCTCATTTGTTATTAACAATAATGAAACATCTTTAGTTTTAGCTTTTGCTATCCTAAGTGGGAATAATTCATTATTATAATTGAAACTGTTAACGTTTATTGATATATTATTGTATTTCTCGAATAAACTGATATATTTTAATTTTACAGGGAACTTTATATCTGCAAAATCTAATTTCTAAATCTCTTCGTGATTCTTTCATCATGTTTTTCGTCTCTGCAAAAATATCTTGCCATACACCATTTAAAATACTCATCATTATTTTTCATATTGATAAGTTTATAACGTGGGTTTTAAAACTTTGCAGGTAATTCAATGTCGCTAGATCCTCGAATCGGATTGTATTCAACCCTCTTTATACTAAAATCTAATAATTTATGAATTATCCAGCCTGATGATTTTCTTGTATATTCTTCAACTTTTTTGATTACTTCTTTGTATAAATTTTCGATACCTATAAACTTTTTCGATACACTAATACATTTTCCACAGTTGAACCAGGCGTCACAGTATTCTTTTTTATTTTCAACTCTCACTTTATAAAATTGTACCTTTAGATATCATTGCACTTTCATACTATCAAACTTTTATTTTTTAATAACTGCGTTTATTTCTGTTGTGAATTTTTTCATGAAAACACTACGATCGATAATTGTAATTTCAGAGAATAGGTATTCTAAGCATTCATCATTTATAGCCGTTTTAAAACCTTTAAATTTACATCCATGTGTATTTCTAAAGTATTTCAAAGACTTTTTATGTGTATACTTATTAATCACTTCTTTTTTGTGTATCTCACAATAATACTTAGGTTTATCAAAATATGAATCAGATATTAATTTTCTGTTTAATTCTTTTCTATGTTTTAAAGTCTTCTCATGGCTTTCAAATTCCTTAATTGTGATATGGCAAGTATTACAAAATACATTTAATATTTTATTCGTTTTTATATCTTTTTTATTTAAAATCATTTTAATATTTGGATTATTTATAGTTGTCCTTTTCTGAAGATGTTTTTTAAAATTCTTATGCTTGAATGTGGTTCTACTGTTACACAACGTACATGCATCCAATGATTTTGAATCTACCATTTTTATTACATTAAAGAATCGACTAAGTCAAAAAATTTGGAAAAATATAAAACGACTCTTTCTTAACTGGTTGTGTGTTAGATCTTATTACGACTTTGCAGGTGAAGAACGGTGAGCCCTTTACTGTATGTTTTTCACTTACAATCCAGCGGCAACGTAATCTGTTCTTTCATATACAGCCGTCACATAGACAGCAAACTACTAATTTTGCACACAAATACCACAAATGTGTTATTCAACAAGAGTCGTCCTCTTCAAATTCACACATCTTAGCACGGTATACCTATGGCCACTCAGGATACCCACAGATGGCTTCAGGTTAGAGTCCAGTTGGATAACCGACACGACAAGACACTGCAGTCGTGACCCCCTTGAAAAACTCGAAAGCATTCTTGTGGGTATTCAACCTGCAGCTCCACCATAAGAAGCGAGAACGCTACCATAACGCCACAGGTCACCGGTACGAAGTTGTAAATTTTTGGGCTATTTCCGCTGACTTGTTATCAATCTGAGAATATTTTAGTTTAATTTATACAAATTATACCTTCTTATCTTATTGTCCATGCAATACTGATTATTAATTTTGATAATACATGAAATAATGATCTTCTGCGATTACCATTACATGAATTCATTTTAAAAATAATTTTGTGATTGTTAAGCAATGTTAGTTGTAAATTTCGATATTACATGGAAGAATTATCATGTACAATTACCGTTACACGAATAATATAACTAATTTATGAGCCATTCTAAAAAAGCGTGAATCCCAAGCTAGGATTCGATCACATGCTTGTATTGACACAGTAGTGCGGTAAAGACTGGTTATGCAAGTCCACTGGGATAGGAGTGGCCTTGCTTGCGAATGCGCGTGTCTAGTCTTGATTGCGTGCGTAATAGTAGGGCTGAGTAGCTTTCGTCTGGAGGCATGCACGCGATCCGTATTCTTTATATTTGAGGGAGAACTGAATCAAAATTAGACGTGTCAACGCTAGCGTGTGATAGTAGCGTATTATTGAACATATCTATTGTAAAACTGAAACAGTAGTACAGAGTGGCTCATAAGTAAGGTACCTTTTTAAAACTATTATAGCTATAAAACTAAAAATGATAAAGAGATTTGGTTAATTTAGAATGAATGAGAAGATTTCAAAGTTTTCTACCAGCGTATCAAGTCTACTGACAATCACAAAATATTGCCCAAAAAATTCATAAAATCCGCCCCCCAAAATGAATCGGTACGCAATGGAACAACGAGCAAAAATAGTGGAAGTTTATTTCCGATGTAATTGTTCCGTAACTGCAGTTCGGAGGAATTACAGGAATATTGATGGTATTGAAAGAAGTCGTTCGAAGAAGTGCATTAAAAACTGGTACATATTGAAATTTAGAGAAACTGAGACAACAGTAGACAGACAACGTTGTGGCAGGCCACGAACCATACGAAGTGGTGCTTCAATTCAGCTTGTTGCAACGAGTGTTGCTGATCGGCCTAAAACGTCAACTAGGAGACGTTCAATTCAACTGAGAATGTCACGTACCTCACTGCAACGTATTTTGGTAAAAGATCTAAAGTATCATCCATATACTCGTAAAATTCATTTAACTCAAGAACTCCATCCTACGGACTACCAAAAGCGATTAGATTTTGCGAATAGATTTCTGCAGCTTGCAGGAAATGAAAACTTTGTAAAGAATTTAATAATGACTGATGAGGCACATTTCCACCTCAACAGTTTTGTTAATAAGCAAAATTGCAGTTTCTGGGCTTCAAAAAATCCAAAAGAAATTCATGAACGCCCACTTCACTCAGCTAAAGTAACAGTATGGTGTGGCATCACGTCTTCGAGGATCATTGAACCATAATTTTTTGAAGATGCTAATGGTGATGCAATTTGTGTAAATGGAAATCTGTATAGACAGATGATTCAAGAATATTTGATAGCTGAAATTGGAGATGATAACACAGAGATTACCTTTTTCCAACAAGATGTAGCTACAGCGCTCGCAGTGAAAGAAACAATGCAAATCTTAAAAACAATTTTTCCAAACAAAATAATTTCTCGTTTTGGTGATATACCGTGGCTGCCTCGATCTCCAAATCTAAGTGCTCCTGATTTCTTTCTCTATGGACACATAAAGGAAAATGTTTACATTGAAATGCCTGACACTTTACAACAATTGAAACTAAACATCCTTCAAGAGATCAACAACATTTCACCAGAGACATTAAATAAAGTAATGAACAGCACCGTTGAAAGAGTACGTCATTGTTTGACTAATAATGGAGGTCATATAAAAGATATTGCATTCCATAGTTGAACGTAATTTATTGTTTCATTTATAAATTTATATTAAACTTTAAAGTTTCTTCTTTCATTCTGAATTAACCAAATCTTTTTACCAATTTTGGTTTTATAGCTATAATAATTTTAAAAAGGTACTTTATGGGCCACCCTGTATAATAAAAGAGTCTGTGGGAAAATTTGAACTGGATTACTTGATTCCCCAAAATGAAAGGAATTGAAGTAAAATAATGCAATAATTCAGTAATCACGAATTGAATAATGGGAGATCGTATTATTTATACTCATTACGTTTTTTTATTTCACATGGGAATTTTACGTCATAATACGAATAGGATTAAATGATCCCAAAACAAATAAAAGGAATTGAAGTAAATACCTGTAATCGTTCATTGATCCCAAACATAATCGTGGGAAACTCTATATATGTGTTGATTACATTTTTTTAATTTCACGTGGGAAATGTAGGTTATAATAAATATTGTGCTAGAAGGCTCTTTTACTATACATTTTTTTTACATTTTCATTTTATCAGGTAAATCTAGGTTATAAGAAGAATTTTTTGTTGATTACATTTTTTATTTTTTAATTTTAAGTGGGAATTTTAGGTTATAAGAGAATTGCATTGGAAGGCTCTTTTACTCTACTACTATAATGCAAAACAAGAATAAACCGAGTGGCATTTAGACCGAAGAGCTCTATGAATTCTAACACAACTTACAGATAAGATGTGTTGAAATACACAAACGTTCAACCTTTAAATGCTTTACGAAACTTACACAAGACTAATCAAACGATGGATCTCAGAAAGAAAATAGCTTACGAACGAAGCTTTTAACATGATCTTGAGTTAAATAAAAAATTACATTTTAGAACACAATATGTTTATTAAAATTTCTTACGCAAGGCTAATATCCGTAAATAAGTTTCATTTATCTTGGTGGGCTTGTGGTTAAGTGAACACGTTTTCTCATTTCTTACCCGTACCTGTACCATCGTTGTACGACAATAGTGATGAGACTCGTACGACGGGTCAAAATGATGTACAATCCACTGATACTGCCAGTGTCCGCAGCACTCTGAATCTGAGCACAAAGTTGGAGTCAGTAGCCGTTAACACAATGACGAGCTGCTCGTTGAACTTGTTTCGTGCTGTCCGCAAGGCTTGCAGGTTTTCCTCGGTGGAGTTGTTTTTGTTAGACGCCGGAACACGCTTCTCGTCTTCAATGAGTGATATTATGTTTTTAGAGCAGGTCTAAGACCAGTCAATGGCTCTGATGCCTTTCTTACCAAATGTCATTGCAGTGTAGTAGACAGCATTATTGTAGCGCCTCCATCGTTTCAAACATTGTCACTGGGTTGGTCTGTAAGTCTTTCTCGGTGGAAGCCTCCGCTCTCTCTGGGTCGTGTCCCTTCGTGGTGTCGACGAAAGGACAATCCTTCCTTTTGAAATGATGCATCTTCTTTGTGTTCAACTTCATCTTCCTGCAGACCAAGAAGTGGTGTGTGTCAGAGTCGGTTACGTGGTTTATGCGGGTGAGCGTGGACCTAGACCGGTTTTTTCTTCTTATGAGGATGTGTTAATCTCAGATCCAGTTGGTTCCAGTGCTTAGAGCGAGGATGTTTCCAGGAAACTGCGTGATGCGGCTTGGTGCTGAAGTTTGCGTTTGTGGGGCAAAGAACGTTGTCGGACTTCGATTAGGAGTTTGTAACTTTTACTGCCTCCAAAATCTGGCCTCGAGCTGTGGTCTACATTTACTCTGGCGTTAAAGTCTCTGACAATGAAGATAAAGGCTGGCCACGAGCTGTGAGTCTGTACCCACTCCAGTACTTTAGTTTCTGAGAATGAAGACTTGTTCGATCTATGGGATTTTGCTAATGGCGGCACTCAGGTTGTCGTAGAACTGATCCAAGGCTTCTGGTGGAGAAGTCAGCGCTGATACATGGACACTAATGGGTGTAACAAATCCTGCAGATAATGAATCACAAAGATAGAATGTGGTCTGTTCTTTCAGTTGACAGAAGAATAGATATCAGCAGGCTGTTCTTTACTGCAAAGCCTATTCCTCGTTCTTTAGTGTCCTCGATTCCCCAGCTTCGCCAGAAGACGTGTAGTCCTTGGACCTTGAGTTAGAGAGTTTTGTTTCTTGTAGAGCTGCACTGTCTAGTTGTATCCTCTCTGCTGATGACTGCAGTCTTTTATGCACCACCCATTTCCTCCAAATTTTCTGATGGGTCGTTTGACATTGTCCAGAGGTTTCAAGTACCCTCTTTTCGGGCCTGAATTTGTCTTCTTTTGTTGTTTTTGCCTCGTTCATGTTTTACGGCTCACTTATTGGCTATTATCCTAAGCCTCAAGTGGCCTTCGAGGCTAGCAGAACTTGTCAGGATTGCACCTATCATAATTGGTTGGGGGCTGCCCCACTTGAGCTAGTGGTAGCAGTGAAGTGAAGCTCGATGATCTCTCCCAAAGTCGGAAGTAATCCCTGGCGCCTGGCTCTATGCCAATCAAACAGTGATTTATAACTGGCAGACTGCTGCTTCCCGTGTTTTTTTCCCTCACGCTGCTGGATGAGTCCCAGGAAATGCATTTTAGAATCTCCATACAGAGTGGGCTACAAAAATCTAAACCCTGACTTCGAATGTCAACAACTCGTTAATGAAGAGGTGTATTACATTTTTGTAGATTTAATGCATTTTGTCCTATTTTAAGCATAAACTTCTTATATCACGAACTGGGGATATTTTACTACCAATGGCATAATTTTTGTAAAAATAAACTTAAATGCAAGGAGAGGGTAAACAATTAGTTTCTCATTTAAATTTATTTAAAATAAACAATTCATATGTTTTCATGAGATGAGTTGCGTGAAATTTATGTTTCTGAGGTGTAAATTAGCGGTTGTGCTCAGCTAAGAAGAAAAGTAAGACGGGCAGGGCTGGCCAGAATGAATTGATGTGGGCTTGGCGTGGTGCGTGTGTTTATGGCGTCAGGTTGGAAGGCGACGGAGCTCCGGTCTTCCTCTCTCTTCTCTGATTGGAGAGCGGAGATAAAAGGGAATTGGCTTTATTTTCTGGCTAGGAAGTAGCATGAGTTTTAATAATTGTATGAATAGAAAGGGTAAGGGAAAAGAGCAAATAATTATGAAGCCGGATGATCTGAGGAAAAATTTGACACTGCCCTCGCAACAACTATGATTTTTGTCTAGATGTGTGACTACAGGACAACGAGCCAAAAAAACATCCCATAAGTAACTCTTCCGTGCGAGAGCTGTAGCCTCTGCTACTAAAGCTTCATGACAGCTTTCTAGTCAGACAAAGACCAATATTTATGGTAGGAGTCAGTACCAGTGATTTATGTAGAAAATGCATATTTTGAGCCATCGCTTTGATGTTAAGGGAGGATGTAGTTATTATTCAGTTGTTTCCTCTGCTATTACGTCCCAAACTGCAATAAAGTAACACTGTTTACTACAATCTTACTCAAGAGTGAGTTGTAATGTACTAGTATGCTTCATTGAAGCTGAATTATTCACTACGTTATTAGTATTTTTTTTAAATACATTTTTGAACAATAGGAACTTGTACTATTTCAAATAGGCAACGATAATTCTGAACAATTGACATCAAAAGTTAGAGATCAAACTCTTACTCCTGACAGGAAAATGAACTGTGTTGTTAGATTTCTAAAAACTAACGGGTCTCGATACTGATAGGGATAAACGGCATTGCGCTTTTATGTTCGAACAAAGATATGTAATGAACATATTACTCTGTCTTGCATAGTTTTGATGTTTGTATATTATTAAGTTTTCTTGGATGTATTTTGCATGCTGATCTCAACTACTTTGTCCATTTTGTTCAATCGGGTCTGAATTGTGTACTATTGCATTTCAAGCGGACATTCAGGTAAAATATTGCCATTATTCGCTCAAAATTAGGTCCTCATATTCGTTCATTAAAAAAATCATCCGAGACATTGGGAAGCCTCTTATATCATGCATAAACTTATATCACGCATACCTTGAAATGAGACTTGGAAACCAAGATAAAACTTTTGCCTCACATGTGCTGCAGAACATGTGTTGAAAATCTGCGGCGCTGGAGAAACAACAAGAGTCAATGCCCATCATTTCTTTACGGAAGGCAGAGATCGTACCGCACATTGTTACTTTTACATGACAAAGCTTCAGGGTGAGTTATGCTAATACATCAATACTAATGTATCAAATGCTGTATTCATACATTTTTAAATATATCTAGAAGTTAATATGTCATACTATCTTAGTACTAAATCTTTTGATCACATTTCAGGTCTAAGCAGGAAAAGCACACATCATGTTAAGCATCCAGATGTACCCTCAGCCATCAAATCAGTTCCCCATGGACCAGGAATATCAATTCTAACTCCACCAGAAAACTATAGAGACATGATACTCGATGACGATCATGGTATCCATGGAGACACAAAAGATAATGGCACTTCTAGTACATACTTGCCCACAGCTTCTGCAAAAGAACCCATACCCTTCCGTCAAGCTGAGTTGAATGATTTAACAAAAGATTTGTGTTTGTCTCAGGATCAACTACTAGGATCACGGCTTTGCAAACACAATGTCTCAGCTCCAGGAACATGATTTGCCTGCTACTGTCACCGTGACAAGGAATTTCACAAGTTCTTCAGTTTTGATAATGAAACTTCATTGGTGAATTGCAATAATATAAGTGGACTCATTACAGCTATGGGAATATCCTACAATCCATCAGAGTGGTGGCTCTTCATTTACTCATCAAAAAGAAACTTGAAAGCTGTGTTGTTGTTCAGTGGAAACCAGGTCGCGTCAGTTCCGGTTATTGTGTGTTTAATTATTGAGGACTTACATCTGAGCTACAAAATTCTTGGTGCACGCATGTCCATCAATATCCACTTAGTCAGCTCCTATTTGGACTACTTTCCAGAGAACTCTGGTGATGCCAGTGAGGAACAAGGAGAATGGTTCCAACAAGATACCCGTGTAATAAAGGATCGGTACCAGGGTCGCTGGGATATTAACAGGCTTGTCGACTACTATTGTGTCTGAAACAGGACGCCCCAAACATAAAACACCAAAGAAATTCTCTGTAACAGCCATTTATGCATGTCTAACTGCAAAGACAAAGATGCAATTAACATATTTTGGTCATACGTGTTGTGGTTACATTTCTTATACATATATTGCATAAAAATGTTGACATCATACATAAGATTTTATATTTTTTCCTAATTCTCATAGCATAAAACTCTGACCTGATTGGGAAAATTGAACGACATTTATAGAATCAGTACGCAAAATACATGAAACATCAGCTAAGAAACCCCACACCTCATGATTTTTTTTTCAAATGTAGCTCAGTGTTATTGTTTCATCTCATTGAGCAGACGATGCTAATTTGCCATCGCCGCGGCGCACCCATCAACCCTGGTGCGGCGCTGGACAGAGTCATCTCTCAGGCCGACACGGATGATTGCGTGCTCTACAAGCTCGCCGACTACCGCAAAGGTTTATCTTATCTTTCCATTGGGCTTAGCGTGCTTACAGCTGATTGAAATTCTTAAAACTTTTATTACTCTAGCAGTTTCTGGTTCATTGAAACTTGTATTTCATACAAAAACTTGAAAATATGAGAGTCTAACGGAGAAATAAAGTATTTTAAGTCAATTCAGTTGCTGTACTATTTGCGTGAGAGAAGTTCTATAAATATTCCTGCATGGATCAAACTTACAGTGCAAGCAATTTGGCGAGAGTTTACATGGACAGCACTACACAGTTGAGCAAATGACAAGTTGTCCATGAATTTTTCACTTTCTGCTTACAAAAAACCGGGAAAACGACTTATTGATAACACCTACCTAATAATTTATGAGCTGTAAACTTAATTGACATCAAAGGTGAAACAGAAGATTATTCACATATTACGTTAGTAAAGAAAATTAACAATTTTTTCGAGTTTCATTTTTTAAAAAATGAGAAATAAATTAATAAAAAATGAAGTAATTAGAATTTCGTATTTGAATAGAATTTAGGGAAAATTCATATCAACACAGTGTCTCTTTAATCGCTCGTTTACTAGATTTATTTTCAAAAATTTTACTTCTATCTTCTTAATAGTCTTCTTGCTGTTACACACTGTACGCTAACATAAAATTTTCTCATTGTTTTTATGTGTCTAGTAATCTTTTATTACTGGTTAGGCCACTATAAAGTTTACTCTTTCTTTCCACGATGTCTCTCTAGTTTTATCATTGGTAAATTTGCGTTCGGAGATTTGTTTGTACTTCATTGTACTCACATTTTTGCTTTAATTTTCAAAATTCTGTCCGTATGTTTGCAGGGCTTGCCAATTTTGAAACGAACTTCCCCGGAGATAAGCAAAATTTTCAAATGATGTTCATTGAGTAGTACGAGTATTATGTGTATCGATAGTTTGCAACACATATTAAAGAGGGTTTGATTTTAGCAATGTGTGACAATTGAATTCTATTTATTTTCAATGTTAAGAATTTTTTGTATTTGTAAAACAAGTTAAGTACAATTATTCCACATTTATAAAATTCAAGCAGATCACAGAGAAAGATTTCTATTACCAATGTATCATAGAACAAGTAAGGCAGAGTAGAGTAAATGAGTCATATAAAAATATCTCTAAATTAAGAGAAAATTAGTTTGGAGATCTATTTGAATGTGTATTGAGATTGAAAAAGTGAAAGATAGGTAAAACACGATCATCCTAGAAATTTCACGCTCAAAGTCACTCGTTAAATCGCTATAAGTGGAGTTCCAAAAAAACCCGAAAAATTCATTCAAAAAATTATCGAAATAAAAAAAGGTTTCAGCCAAACTGCATAACATTTGCGGAGACCAGCTGAGGTAAAATTCAGTTTCTGCTGCGTCTTCAGCGTATATTCTACCGTCATAGCGACTATTTTCAGTAACATGAGATAAATTTAATTTGTGAATATTAGTTTTTTATTTTTCGTTCACAAACCGTTGTAATTATCCTTGTCTAACAGTTTTAAACCAAAACTTACATAACACTAGGTATTGAACATGCTGTTGTTTCTGTAGCACCTGACGGCAACCTACTGAAAACACCATTAATCTTTCAATGTTACTTTGGAAAGCTTTTCCTAGGAAAAAATGACAACAAATGTGTTGAAATGAACACTATAGTATCTTATCAGTCTGAATAAGGGCAAACAATTATTGAATAAGCAGCGAATGAAAGTTTCTCATAGTATGTGTTCTCAACAGGATTAAGAACCGAATTAACAGACAATTTTCCTAAACCTCTTTCTACAAAAGTGCGTTCCGAGCGAAGGCCTCTATTCCCTTTACTTAAAGGATTATGTGTTCAATTGACTCTTTATAGGGACCGGTGGTGCCTGGATGGAAGCTCATTTTCTGATCTTAAATTATAATCAAATAATTTATTTCCTTCCTTTATCTTATTCATTATACGTATCTGTGATAAGAAAACATAATGTATCGTACCTATACTTTTCCTGAACAATATCATAATTTTAGTCTACGTAATTTCTTCCATTTTTAGTCTCATTCAGGTTATCGTTTTTTATATCTTAACCTGTTTGTCAACTTTTAGGGTGAAATCGATAGAATAAGACGTATATCCAATCCTTATGTACTGTATGTATCTGTTTGAATCTATACATGTTCTCTTTCCCGTTAAACGAACAGCTCACAGTGGTGATATTTTCATCGAAAAATACACATAACATACAAGATTGAAGGATTTTTGTCTTGGTTTAATTAGAGAACTTATTTACAGGTTATGCCCCTTAATTATATGCCATGACTTCACTCAAAAGGCAAACTTGGGGAGCAGAGTGATTATCACTTTCTTCACAGAGAAAACTGAAAGAAGTTTCTTATTTCCTCGTGAAGGAGGCCGCTTGCTGGAGGAATACGCGCGAGGAGGAGGTCGTGAGGTGGAGAAACTCGTGCTGGAGGAGTTTGGCGTTTTCATGTATAACGGCGGACGAGGAATGGAAGTCACCAGGACTGAATTTCTTAAGTGGAAATTCAGAAATGTGCCCAAAGATCAGGTATTTCCATGCGTAAAATAATGTTCAACCGTTTTGAAGGGGCAGAGTCGTAATGAAGCATAGTTGTTACAAGTCAATCGGATTCGATATGCACACAAAATTATGAAAATTAAAATAGAACAAAGAACCTGTAATATACTCATCGATCGTTCGATCGGCTCTACCAACACATTAAAATTCAACATACTTGTACTTGCAAATTTCTCTTTTATACTATCCTAAAAAAATTGAACCAGGAAAAATGACTCATTAGCATCTGCTCAGGTACGTACTTGAGCTATTGTCTCATGTGATATACGAGTTTGTAAGTAATCGGTTCTATAAGCCCAAAAAGACTGGGGGACTCAGAAAAATACCAAAGAGGTGCCAAAAGAAGCCATAATTGAGAGACGTTAACGTAGTAAATGTCATTAAAATAAATGGATCACTTATGCAAATCAGATCCATATTGGGAGTACCATGGCGCAGTTGGACCCTCTGAATAGAAGTTATTACAGTATGATCTACAAACAGTGACATCAAAATACAATTCATAAAAGTATTTAATCGCTACGTGTTAATGAAACATGGGTATCTATGCTACAACAAAAATCGGATTTTTATATTGAGTGGGAAGAATTTTCACGTTTCGTATTATTTCATTTCGAAAAGGCATCCTCAAAGGATAAAAGTTATGCACTGGATGGAGAAGGTGGGTGAGAGGATATTCCTTGTGGTTTGGCTTGAAGGATCCGTCAACTCTGAGGCCTACGTGAAGAAAGTAATGAATAATACAATCTGACATGCAGTTAAGGTTTCAGAAGGATGGAACAGCCGCCCTGTGATAGCCTCATGTCTTTAGTGCCCAGAATCTACGTTTGATGATAGATTGATTTCACGTAGAATCACCATTAAACCCCATACTCTCCAGAATTTTCCTCTTTTTAATTATTCTACCCGGGCCCAGGTCATAACACATAACGTCAGGTGTTAACTAAACGCTCTCTCAGAACTGAAACGTACATATTATGGAAGACTTCGCAGCCAACATGAGTAAGGAGAAAGTCAAAAAGATAAGCCATACTAAGAAAAGAGCAGAGCTTTGCTGGAGTCAGTTTGAAAGGTATTTTGAACATTTTGATTTTTTAGATTTTCACAGTAAAAGCTTTGCAAATGAGTTTGTCCCTGTAAAAAAAGTTTGCCCATATAACAATAGAAAAAAATTAAAAACTAAAAATTCAACCGAGAATGAGGTAAATTCAAAGAGAGATAAAATTAAATAGAGCATCACAAATTGTGAAGTTCCGTACAATCAATCCGCAGCAAAGAACAACCAATCAAATTGATTTGGTTTACAGAAACCCAAACAGAACAACAACCACTAATGAGCTCTGTAATTTCCTTGAAAAATTTCTTAGTACTTCCCTTGAATCACTAATTATGGGCGGCTATAATCTTCCTTACATCAATTGGGCTACTCGTCAGAGGCCAGCACCTTGGAACAAGCTTATACAATTATTAATGACAATGGACCACTTAGCTCGTTCCTCTTGCCACAATCTACTTCGACAGGGCGAGTGGCCTTGTCAAAGACAAGTCCTCAATTTCATGTCCTGGTAAACAAGAAACAACAGCAACGTTCTCATTTAATTGCTTAATTACATAAATGATTAAACAATTTAACTGAACTCACTGAAATAAAAGTACAGCTAGTAAACCAAATTTATTATTATCATGCTGTGTATCGCTATTTATTGAAACTTAATTCACTTAGAAATGTACACAAGACCAGCAAATTATATAAAATAAACAAGGGGGGAATGGCTGAGGTATTTATCATTTAGGGGAAATGACGGTGAAAAGGTTAAGAACCACTGAGTTAGACTCTTTGCTCAACTTTTTCAACAAAAGATTAAAATTTCTCAGAAACAAGTCCCCTCGAGTGTCGTTTTCTTAGCTAATTCTTGAGATTGAAGTCATCGTTTTTGAAACAGGAAAACCATCTTTGCAAGTCTCTATTTACCACATCATTTCCATATGACTTTTTGAGGGATTTTTCTGCTGAAGTTACAGTAATCGTTTTCTGAAATTCGTGCAACAAAACATACCTTATGTGATCTTCACTGAATGAACGTTTAGGCGTATAAAACTAATGTCGTAAAAATTTATTACAAAATCTGAAAGAATAATGTTTTGGCACTCATAGTTTAAGTGGCGACAAAGTATGATCTTAAAAGTTGGTCTGTGCAATCATGTCCCAAAGTTGTACTTTAAAAAACGGGTCAAACTTTTGTTACAACTTGATACATGCTTTGATTTTTAATCACTTTTTGGTGAAATAAGGATTAAAAAGATTGTAGCCTTAGGTGTTATTGCACCATAACGAGGAAACAAAGATCACTGATAACATTTTTGGCTTGCGCTGGATATCACTGATTTTACTTTTCATTGGATATAAAATATACAAAAAGTCCTCGCTGTGGGAGAGAGAAAAATACTATTGTAGAAGTTAGAAATAGACATTGAACTCTATTTTATTCGCAGAATATGAATTTGGAAAACTTTGTGGCCCAATAGAACTATGGTAACCGATACAAAAGCTAAATAACTTGAGATAATCGTCTAAAAAAAGGGATTGAAACCTCACACACCGAGAAATACTAAATAAGAAAAATACATGAAATTATTATCAGGGAATCGGTGCGAGAAAAATGTTAAAAATGCACAGGTATCATACACTTTTTATTCTCAAAATCCCATGAAGTACTAAGATTGCACAACACTAACAGCCTCTGGCAGGCAGGCTTATGATAATCAAACACCTGACTATTGACACAATTGGGCCTGAGTTATAAAAGCACGTATCACTCTTTCTGCGTTCTTTTTCCGGAAAAAGAACACCAAAAATTTTTGCTATTTTTGACTCTCTATGAAGACAAAGAAATAAAACCTCAATCAAGGCAGAAGAAAACATTATCGCGGACTGCCACCTGACGTACGAACTGTCCTGTTAGGCAGTTTAGATCTATTACTGATTGCTTAAATACACCACTGTTATGTGTTTCACGTATGAAAAGGAATTAAAAATAAATATACAAAGAGGAAGTGAAAATACATACAATGCATAAAAAGAAAGTGATTGTAACCTAACACTGAAATTATACTCTTTTTCGACAGGCTAATTCTGTTCCTAACTGCTGAATAGTTCTGCACGATGCTTAATCATTAAATACGATACTGGAATTATTTTATTGCGTCAACTACGAAATTTCGATAGCTAACGAATTTTTAACCAATAACAATAGCACATCAACTTTAACACTATTAAACAACACCTGGAGATATAACACACCGCAGATAGCGTGCGGAAAGTTACCATTTATAAACAGCTCGTCCAGAGACAATACTTACAGTCTCCATCACGAGTAACAAGAAATTTATTGCATCAATCTAAGGACAATGAGGCACGATTGTGGGAAGCTCATTTTCCGCGTTGTTATAGTTGCTTCAACATTATAGCCTATTCATACCGTGACTCAGTTGTAGGTGCAATATAACACCAGCCTCTTGCCAATTGCAGGCTCGTATACCCCATCAGTCCAGCTCAGTCTAGCACAGTACTGCATAATGTACAGAACCCTTGCACCGAAATGAGCTGGGGAAGCCCGTGTTAGCACACACGCTTGGCCTGCAGCCATTAATGCATCAAATAATGCACGGCCGCAAACCATGATACTGAAGTGGATCAGTCATGGTTCTGAAACGGCTTGATGTGGCCCTCCCTACAAAGACAAATTCTACGCATCATGAATAACTAGAACGCGAGGTAGATATGTACTTTCACGCTCTACACATACAATAGTAGCAGGGGATGAACAAATTAGTGAACAACTAACAACAATAATGTAAAGTCAAAAATGTTTTTCGGAGCAATACCCTCTCAGTCAGTGACTACATCTTAGTTTTTGCTTATAAATTAAAAAAAAAATAGTATGAAAATTCAGACATAATTCGCTAATCACTTTCTTCAAACTACAACACCACACGTGATGAAATTAATACTAGGGTACTATTAATATTATTAATAATTGTAATGTTACAATTTACTCCAAAATAATTTTCTCACCATAAATTAGTCGCATATTATGGTTCGTGAGGGCCAGAAATAATTTTATCAGAATCTTCTTCGAATACGTAGTTCCATGTAAATAGATTTCCAGGTGTAAATTGTGGCGGTATGAAACATTATCTCACTTCCCCACTTCAAGAATTCTTCTTTTGGCCTGCATTGTCGCACAACACTGCAGCGAATATGAGTGAAATTTTTCGTAGCTTGTGTCTAACCGAATCACGTAAAAAATCTTCTCAAGCTTTAGACTGCATGTTAAGCTCGCCCCTTTGATTCAAAACCCACTGTTTAATGTACCTTTCTTCAGCTACCTTGAGCTCCCCTCAACCCGTTATGATGCATGAGCTGGTTTATCGGTTACATGTAGCCAACCCTCGGTACCAGCTCTTATTCTTTTTCAGTTTGTTCCAGTTTGAAAAGGAACTTCCTTTTATTTTTCAGACTTCTCCAATTTTGTGTGTATTTGAATGGTCCACTGGAGTTTTGCGTTGATATCATTATGTGAGCGCAGCCTTTTGGCCAACTGGCCTGACATTTTCTTTCAATAATATTAATTATTCCTACTCGACCGCCTCCGGCTCCTATGTATCTCTCTTTAGTGGACCCTTCTTGATCTTTCCCCGAGAACAACACTTTCTTGTGATCACTGAGTTCTAATGTTGATGCCTGCTTCACAATGTGAGACTAATATCCAACCCTGAGGGGATTCAACATTATTATATACAAAATATGTCTAAATATTTTGTCTCATAGAAAACCGAGCGATCCTGATTGAATTTGCTTAAGAACTTGAGCTTCTTGAGTCTTAGAAATTCTTTGCGACGTAACTGATTTCAATACTCAAAGTAACGTAGAATACCAGGCTATTAACCAACTCATCTCTTCTCTCATTCAGGATGTGCTGGAGGGTGCAGATATAACAGATGTATAAACAGATTCATTGATAAACAGATATGTAATTTTTTGTTGTAAATACATGTACATACATTTACAAGACCCAGGGGGGACTTCCTCTCAGTTAAGGCTTTAGGCTAAAACAGCGTTCAGAAATATTATTTCCATTATATTTATTCTTTGTAGCTGTTGGTGCAAATGGAACCGAAGAGTCCGTTTGATCCTCTGTGCAAGTGGTCAGACCACGAGGCCTGCTGGCGTATGCAGTACAGGGGCTCCCTGGGCGAGACGCTGCTGCATGTGCTCATCATGTGCGACACAAAGGCTCACACTCGTGTCGCCAAGATCCTTCTCAAGTGCTTCCCAAAACTGGCTCTCGATGTGGTCGAAGGGGAGGAATATCTCGGTAACTCATTCCTCTAATAAAAGCTTTGAGGTTTATGCCATAGTCTTTCATAAGTTCAAAAACAACTGAGATATAATGTTCGTAAGCAAGGTGCGGTCATTGTGATTGGTTTAAAAAATGCAAGAAATTCGTGCGCAACAAGTTGATCATCTTTATCGTAGGAAACTAGCTACAGTTCAGTTTTGATAAGTATATTTTGTCTTATTCTACTCAGTGCTGTGGGGATGTTTTCCAGCATAGGCATTTAATATCCTCACCCTTTTTCCAAATACAGAAGCGAAACAGCCTTTGAATAAAACTGTGAAGAAACTCTTAGCTGTGCACCAATTTGAACAGTGACTGTCTGTAGTTTCATCTCCGCTTAATGAGGTCATTTTCTTTTAGATCCTCGTTTAATCCTCTAGGACGCTCAATCAGAGGACAAGGCATCCATACTGTCAGAGCTCAGCCTCATGTTTTTTGGTAAAATACTCCTCATGTTTCTGTGATGCCCCAAATTTATTTTTCGATGTTTGGGTCCACTGAAAATGACCTTCTTAAGTGATTGTTAATGATACTGGCTTCATTCTATGCAATTGAGAGGATTTTATCTAGGTGCAGTATAATATATTTCCGTCTGCACGAGTCTGTTAATTTGGATTACCCTTCTGATTTGAATGAAATGCAAGGATATAATTGCTTTAAGGATTTATGAATTCATATTGTGACACTCTTTTAATCATGAGTTTAAAATACTGGCCGTATTACAGCTCTCTTGGCATATTTTTAGGTTAAATAAATCAGAACATCAGCTCTGCAACTTAAAAATACAATGTTTTTAAACTTTTAAAACAAATTTCATAAAAAAAATTGCGGCTTTAGGAAAAGTAGTTTCATCTATGCAGTCATTAGTGAGTTAAATACCAATGCAGTCAATTAAAATGGAACACGTATGAGGTCTACTAGTAATTATCGATATAGTACCTCTAGTTGCTTGAGCTTTTATAGCTAGCAAAACTTTGTAGCTGCAAAATGTTTACATTATTATTAACAAAAAACATCTCTTCCTCGCATTCAGAATTTGAAATAATTTCAAAATCGGAGTTTTTCAGTAAATATTGAGCCTTAAATAACAACTTCACTCTCTAAAGACTAATTTAGGTCACTTACTATCCCTCCTTCAATAAATGCTTCAGTGTTAAACGTTGAAATTGATGGATGACGCACTTCCTGGCAGGTGCAAGTGCTCTGCACCTCGCCATCGCGTACCACAACAACGACCTCGTCACCATTTTAGTGAACTGCGGAGCTAATATACACCAGCGAGCCATTGGTGAGTGTCTGCTTCTGGTGAGTGTCTGTTCTGGTGAGTGTCTGTTCTAGTGAGTGTCTGTTCTGGTGAGTGTCTGTTCTGGTGTGTCTGTTCTGGTGAGTCTCTACTTCTGGTGAGTCTTTGCTTCTGTTGAATCTTTGCTTCTGGTGAATCTTTGCTTCTGGTGAATCTTTGCTTCTGGTGAATTTTTGCTTCTGGTGAAGTTTTGCTTCTGGTGAGCCTCTGCTTCTGGTGAGTGTCTGTTCTGGTGAGTGTCTGCTTTTGGTGATTCTCTGCTTCTGCATTCGATATGACACGCACTCCAGCAGTGACGTAAAGACTCGAAGTAGCCTGGGCAGAGAACATGGAATTTATTTCTTTAGGATTTGCTTTCCGACGAGAATGTTCAGTCGGAATATGATAGGGCTAGCAGCATTTGTGAAGGCCGTGAATGCTGTTATTTGCTGTCGTCAGTCAAGCAGAAATGGAGGTTAATCGTTTCATTTGTGTGTGTTTGTTTTAAGTACTTTTGAAATGTCTTCACATCAAATGTTTGAATGACTATATAACGTTGTGTAGCTATGTTTCCAGAAGATTTCTAAATTTATTTCTCTCGTTATAGCTACTCCAATCTACCTTCTGCCAAGGGAGACAAAAGGATCTTCAAGCAAGGCATAACATGTATTTCAAATACTTGATTTCATTTTGAATATGTTGCAAATGCGGGAATGTCATGCGGAAGGGTGTCAAAAAAAGTTATAATCACAGTAATATTAATTGCTTGAAATAACGGCATCTAAATTAAGGATTTGATGATATCTGACACTTCGCTCAGGTTATTGTGTTATTTCTATGCTCATTTATTTTCGTAATTTTGTTAATTATTTAGGTTCATATGTTCAGCCCCTAAGACAGAGGAAACCCTTAATTCAGGTAAGACGCATGCTTTACGTAAATGAAATATTTGGTCTCGTCTCGATCTTTGTTTTATTTCTTCTATCCTTTATACGCTTTTTATGTATTCCCTTAGTCTGTTAATTATTCGGCCTCATATTTATCTCTCTCATGTTTCTAGTAAATTTGTCTCAAGTAAAAATCAAAGGTTGTCCTAATTCAAGCGAGCGATGATTGAATCAGGAATAAAATGATAATATTGATAATTATTTCATTCACCTGAGCGTGTACCTTGAAAATTTAGCTTGTCACATTTGGGGGCTTGACTGGAATATCGAAATTTATTTTATTCATCAATATCACAATTAAAATTCATATGAGATGATCAGTTTGTGCGAGCGGATGCAAACACAATAGTAAAAGAAATATTGGCTACAATTTTGCACTTCTATTTTGAAGATGAAACATATTAAAAATTGCTTGAACTGAGCATAATACCACGATGCTAGCACAAGAATAGAAAATCAGTTCAAATGTTAGTTTCTGAACTCTATTCAAAGATCAAAACAGTTCAGTACGCGTCTGACTTCTCATGACGACTGTTTAATTCCTGTTCGAATAAGCCATTAGTAATTAATGCATTAAAACACACCGAGCATCGTTGTTCAATCCAGATGAGATATACTAGGATCCATTAAGTTTTCCCTCCTTTCGTAAAAGTAATGGGAATCAATGAACAGCTGAATTTAAATTTCATGCCGTATTTCTATTTTTCCATTACATTGAATAGCATGAATATTTTAAAATTAGACAGTTCACGTGGAAATTACACGATTTAGATTCGACTAATTTGAAATTATGATAAAGATGAACGTATTAAAGAATTACGACGAATCATTGTATTTTGAATGAATATTTTTTATTAATGTATATAGAACTACCATTCTGTATCTTATCTAATGATAATATAGCCTAGATAGTACCTGTTGAAATTTTTGGTTTAAAAGTGATAAAATTAAGAATCTATGAATTAAAATGCATTTTTCAGTTTACCCATGGTACCATCGGAATCAGGACATTTTTCTTGAATATATACAGAGCTTTCATTTTGTATCTTACCTAACGATAACATGGCCGTGTAAGAGAAGAAGGTTAATAACAGAACAAATGGCGTGTTTTATAGCGATCTGGTGCCTTTGGTATCCATAATACGATGCTTTAATACATGCATACCCGTTCTGATTTCAGTTCAATAATTTTTCTTCAGTAATAGATAGAAAGTAATGGGACGGACATACGCAGATACAGAGAGAGAGAGAGAGGGAGATACATCGTCGATTATAAGGGGTGTGGCAAAAGTCACATGATATATTTAGAATTAATTTATGCAAAAACTACTTGAGATAGAAACTTCGGGTGAATTGCAAACGAAAGAAAGGGTTTTGGAGTTTTTATTTAAATAGAATATCATCTAAATGTCCCCCATGTTGGTTTATGCACATGCGCATTCTTTTCGTAACAGAATCCATCACTTTTCTTAGCATCTCGGGAGGAACGTTGCGAATCTCTTGAGAAATGTTCTTTTTCAAATGTTTCAAAGTACGAGGCCTATTAATGTATACTTTTGACTTTAAGTACCCCCATAAAAAGAAATCCAAAGGGGTCAAATCACAAGATCTAGGAGCCCAAGGAATATCACCAAAATCGATTTGGGAAAATTGTCTTCAAAAGTTGAATTGATTCCTTTGCTATATGGGCTGTTGCACCATCTTGTTGAAACCACATATTCCCATCTTGAATTTGAGGTCTTGAATATTCTTCAATGAATTTTCGATATGCAGCTCCAGTTACAGTCGCAGTTTCTCCATTCTGATTTTCAAAAACATGGGACCAATAATCCTTTCACTTGTCATACCGCACCAGACAGTAACCTTTTGTGAGTGAAGTGTGATTTCATGCACAATTTTTGGATTTTCAGCACTCCAATATCTACAATTTTGTTTGTTCACATAACCGGGAAGGTGAAAATGTTCCTCGTCAGACATTTTGAATATTTTTTTCTTTTGAAGACAATTTTCCCAAATCGATTAATTTCACGTTTTGGTGATATTCCTTGGGCTCCTAGATCTTGTGATTTGACCCCTTTGGATTTCTTTTTATGGGGGTACTTAAAGTCAAAAGTATACATTAATAGGCCTCGTACTTTGAAACATTTGAAAGAGAACATTTCTCAAGAGATTCGCAACGTTCCTCCCGAGATGCTAAGAAAAGTGATGGATTCTGTTACGAAAAGAATGCGCATGTGCATAAACCAACATGGTGGACATTTAGATGATACCCTATTTAAATAAAAACTCCAAAACCCTTTCTTTCGTTTGCAATTCACCCGAAGTTTCTATCTCAGGTAGTTTTTGCATAAATTAATTCTAAATATATCATGTGACTTTTGCCACACCCTTTATATGTAGATTAGAATGAAAAATTTGTGTTTCTCATCGCGAATATTGAAGCATCTGAGGCAGCTAGCGAGACAGTCGTTTCTTCACTATCATGACTTGGAAGTATTTCGAGACTTCAGAAAAACTTTTGACGCGACAGCTACGTTTCTAATCCCGACAATGTATGAAAAAAGTTTCTCTGCTTTTCAGTCTGGAAGTGAGAATGATCGAGATTTTGACAAGGAATGACTTAAAGCTCTCTTGTTTTGCAGAAATTATTTCTTGAGGAAGTTGTGATATATTATATTTAAATATTAGGGAACTATTAATAATTTAACTTGCCGTCGAGGATACTAATCAAGCATGAACTCGAGCTTAATTGACTAATTCAACAGATAAGGTCACTAAACTTTGTTAAAAGCTACAATGGTGTGCGGACAAATTGTTTTTTCGCAATAATCTGTGCATCGTAAATTACGAAAATTGGACCTATCTACGTTGACATCCGGGTAATTCCAACTATCATTCGTATTCTAGAAGAATTCTTTCCGCTTTATTGTAAAACTTCCCACCGTATTATAAAGGAAACCACGGAGTGAACCTCACCAACTGTTCTTTCTTTTTCCATTAGAGAATGCAAAATGTAGGGTCAGTTATTTCAATATTGAAGAACAAAGGTCTCTTTAAAGCGTAATAAACGTCACATGTAATCGAGAATGATGAAACGAAAGTGGGTGAAAGCAGAGGGAAGAAAGTGCTCTGATAATTCTTCAGTATATTATCACTCGTGCTTGCCAATTTAATACAGATATTAAGAAAGAAATTGGATAATCGTAGATTATTTCCATTATTTCAATTACTTTTCATATGATTACTGTAATCATATTGGTCGCATTTATACAAAAAATATTAGTTCCGCATTTTTTTTCAATTGAGGCTAGATCTTATTTTCTAGTATTTCAGAATTTCAGTTGTGAGAATATTCATTCCCGTGCGGTCACCAGCTGTAGCCAAACAGATTAAATATCATGCTAAAAGTTAGTCCTAATTGGATACAAGAGACTTCCGTACGCCGATTTCTTTGGGTTGGTTTAGGTTAACAATGATTGCACAGAGCTAGAATAAACTAGATTAAGTTGAATTAGCTTAAGTTGCATTGGTTGGATTAAATAAAAATCTCTTACGCTTTATTATTTCAAAACATATTAAAGTTGACGTCGAGGTCAGGGTATCACTAGAAATAATATGTTTGATTGGGTTGTGTGGTTCCTATACGACTATAAAATTTTATTTTTTACCCCTATGGTCGGAAACAGTTGTGTACAGTCGGGAAAAGTTGGGAAAACATTTCGGTATTAATGTTTCGGAACATATTTGGGAAATTAATTCTTTGTTTTTATTTCTTACACATTTTAAAGTATATTTTAAAACGACGCAGGTATAATGCACGAGTTCAATTCTTAGATTTTCTTCTGTTGCACCAACTGTTTCCGACCAGTGGGAGTGTTAGTTCACGAATGCTTTCCTTTCAGTCAAGGCGATCTTTCGAATGAAACTCAGTTAATGTTTTTTCAAGTGTCGTCACAAGGGCCTAAAAATATTGTCTGTTCGAATAACCCGCTATGGGCAACAAAAAATAGGCAATTGCCTCAAAGAAATGAAGAATAAAAGGGAAAAGAAGAAAGAAACAGAAACGAAAATATCCATACAAGAGATTCATAGCACCGGGCTCCAACTACCTTAGCGAAGGAAACAGAAAGAGAAATGTAAAGGAAGATAAAATTAGTGACTAAACCGAGAACGACTTTTCACGCCAAGTATCTCGGAATCCATTGTCAGGAACGAGTTGCCTCTGAGGTAAGAAGATAGACGTTATAAGCACACGTTTCCCTCATCTTATGAGATGAGGTCAAGTATCCTACAAGTATTTATACGCCAAGTAGCGAAAATACGCTGAAAAACTAATCTATTCAATTAACACTCATAAAAGAGTTCCGAGATCAGAAATTATAGTAATTCGTAGCTGCTCGAATTTGCTATTGTATACAACACTGCTATCATGTTTACCGATGAACCAGTCATTTGCTTAATTGTGTACTGTCTATTCTCAATAATACTGGAACTTATTATTGTTTCAGGAAGTTTCTTCCTGCCAGCAGACCAGCAGGTGCAACGTCCAAAGGGCCCTCGTTTCACGGATTACGAAGGCCTCGCTTACTTGGGCGAGATGCCCCTGGCGTGGGCTGCGTGTCTGGGCAACGAGACAGTGTACAATAAGCTTATTGACTGCGGGGCAGATCCTAATTCGCAAGATGCGTTCGGCAACATGATCTTGCACATGGTGGTGGTGTGCAATCAGCTGGTTAGCGCTCCGCTTGTATCTTATTTAAATGTTGAACTATCTTAAGGGCATAGAACGAAGTCTTATTGAGCTCATTTCCTCTTTTTACTCATTATTTTGGATAAGGAGCTCTTATAATATAATATAATGAATCTTTATAATGATCGCTGATCTCTAAAATGTTCTTTAATTGGGTGATATTCACCTATTGAATGGAAGAGAGGAAACATGAATTAATGAAACTAAATTGGTGTTGTTAGGCTAATAAATCTGTTTCACAGACTTTTTCCAAAATCTCTCTAGTCTAAGTGAATTTTCTCATGACGTGAAAAACAGACGAGATTAAGGGATCTTCAATAGTTGCTGAGTTCGCTGAAAATTTTCATATTTTGCTGTGAACGATGTGATATTCATTTCCTTTTTAGCTTATTTGTGAAATCTCTGTCATTTACGGACTTTTACTGTGCTGAAGATTTCAAAGATACATGGAGTAACAGGCTGTTGATGCAAGTAGTCGAGATGTTCGAATGAAAAAGAGGATAGGAATAAAATCATCTTTTATGAACGTGCTTTATATTCTCTTTTTTAGATGCTTAACGTGAACGGAGTATAGATAATTCTTAATTTGTCTCAGGGGTTTTCCAATCAATAATGCCGTCAATTATCTCTCAGAGTACCACAATGATCGTTGATCAAGTTTGCGTTTAATCATTAATCATTATTTGATGGATATCGTTACCAGTGTGTTACTGATAATTATCAGTACCATCAGTTAAGATATTCTCCGGAGCTAACCTAGGCATAGAAATATAATTGTGCGTATATTTAACCTTCAAATTAAATGTTGACTATATATACAGTTCATATTTTCTCAGGCTTATTATACTCGTTTAATAGCTCAGTCTGGCGTGTGTTCTTAGCGAAACTAATTTGACATCCCATTGCTAGTACAGAAATCACCACAGGGCCACTTGATCATCACTGGCCCACTTGATCATCACTGGCCCACTTATTATTACTGGCCCACTCGATCATCACTGACACACTGGATCAGAATGTCACGTATCGGATCGAGAAGAGCTTGAATAGCGCTAAAGGGAGTTCATCTTTGCCCAAGGAACAATCTAATTCGTTACAATTTTGTACTAACCACGGAAATTAACTATATCTGTATCAATTTACGCAATGTACAATACAAATCGAGGACTTCCTCATTATTGCAGTAATATCTTTACAAGAATGTCAGTATTAATTTTTTTCAGCATTATAAGCATTTGAGCGCAAAAAGCCATACGCTGTATGTATCATAGTTCAGTCGCACGTAACTGGAACAACACTAGATTGTGGATATGAGTTTGTAAATTTTTCATTTGTTTGCATGATTAATGTAGAGTAATAAATGAAAAGGTAAAAACTGCAAGTCTTTGAAATCAAATGTATAAATGATAAACAATGCGACTTGTTGCCACAACAAGTCACTTTCACCCATACATTTATCCGTACTAACGATAGCCAATTCCACTAACATACATTATTTATAGGCATGAATGCACTAGGTAGATTAGAAAGATGTCCTGAATAGTTCTATAATTATTCTACCTTGTTTCATACATGAAACATTCTTTAAAAATTCACTTCCGGAAGGCAAGGCGTTCTTATGAACGCTGTTTCTGCATTCCGCTTGTTCGCATGGCAAAAATGGAATTGTTCCTGCAAGTCCAGTTACATAGAAGTCCTATGGTGGATGCAATAAGTTGTTTATGAATAAAAGCGCGTTACAGCAGTAATGATGTTTAGTGATGGTAGTTGGTTTTGAAAAAAAAATATGACTTAACTTCAAATATTACAACTCAACAGGTTCCTTCGGTAAAAGAAGAATAACTTCGACGGACAGATAAAAGAAACACGCATCACATGCTTCCACGAGTTACTTAGGCAAAGTATAGGAGACTTAAAGGGAGAGTTAGTACTCTGTGACATTCTATTTCATGTAAAAGCAATCGGATTTCAGTACGACTTTAGAAAGTGTAATTAAGCAAAATGAAATAACTGCTCTCTTTATGTCCACTAATAATGATGCTAACATTTCCTTCACCTTTAACCTATACATTTCTTCCCTCTAATTCCCTGGAGTTCCACTTCGAAGATTTCCTCTTGGATCAAAGCTCTTCCTCTGAACCATCATTGCGTCTCCCCAATGCGAGATATTAGTTTATACAAACGATTAAGGTAACTTGAGCTGGTTCACTTTTGAAAATAGCTTTATTCTGGTATTCATTAACTCATTTTAATTGAGAATTTAAATACCTTCGATCCTTAGCTATGAACAACATAGCATGGTGGTGTAGAGGAGATTTTTAAATAACTGTGGTACTGGGGGCAATAAACAATTACTTTTCGTTGTTTGATTTCGATTTACTAGTGCAATAATTACCGGAAAAAATGACAATTGATTTGATTAATAGGACATTGAGTGATAGGACATTGATTTTCTCTCTATTTACGTTTGTAATTAACGTACACAAGGAGCTACTCGCTACTAACCGTTTTAACGAGGATCGTCGCTAATTTCCTCAATGGATCTTCATTGTTCAGTGCAGGTCTGGGCCACCCACGCACTCAGTGCATCGCAAGCTTAATTTTTAGTCTATATTGTCTTTTTCTAAAATAAACACTGGCAAAAACTTCTGTTTTACTGTTTCATCTTCATGCAATTATTAGGTATGTGACTTGGCGAAATAATTTGAATATCTCTGAGTGCATGGAATGCCACTTATCATTGAAAGTAAAACAGTAGAAACTTGTATGTATCCCTGAGGGAAGAGGACAATAACATAATTTCTCCCTTAACTTTTCTTTTTTCTCGGATAAAACTCTGTCACTTGCTGAGGGTATAAGCGCTATACCTACGTATTCATTAATTGTCTCAGAATAAAATAACATCACTTCTATCCATACTAAAATTCTGACTAATTATATGCTGTCCAGGGAATGTTCAGCTACTCGCTACGGCATCCGAGGATGCCAGCCCAAGACGGCATTATGAACGCTGCTGGCCTGACACCCCTCACCCTAGCGTGCAGGCTGGCGCGCTCCACCATCTTCAAGGAGATGCTCGAGCTCACGTGCATCGAATTCTGGCGGTACTCGAACATCACTTGCAGCGCGTACCCCCTAAATGCGCTGGACACCATCAGGCCCAATGGAGAGACAAGTAAGTACTACAGGGTCTTTATGAAGGTTTTACTAATTTATGCGCTCTATAGAAACGGCATGGGACTTGGGTATCAACGGCATGGTACTTGGGTATCAACGGCATGGGACTTGGTTATCAACAACATATGACTAGGGTATCTACAGCATGGGACTTAGGTATCTACAGCATGGGACTTAGGTGTCTACAGCATGGGACTTGGGTATCAACCCAAGAATGGGCCTAACAGCTCGTTCCTATTCCCTCATTCTATTCTATTCTATATTCTATCATGCTTTATTTTTAATTCTGAATTGAAAGAATTCATTGAAAAAGAAAGGACTATTGGACATCATTGCATCGAATGTTGAAACATAAATTTCTGCTTCAAAATGAGGTCGAATCCATTCATATAGGCGTTGATCAGAACTATTCTGCTGATGCTGACAGCAACACCTGGACATTTTTCATTGTTCATTTCTCCGCAGTTTTGCCAACAATTTTCTTTAAATCTTCAGTTGCTGATGGCTCGTGTTGATGGATAATAGATTCTATCTCACCCCAAAACTATCAGTCGAGGGCTGAGGTAGGGACTATGACCTGACCAAGGCTGATTCGATCGGTAGCTGATCTTCCTGTTAAAAAATTTGAGTAATAATAAAGAAAGACATTCGTTAGAAAAATGAGCAGGAGCACCATTGTTTTGATAGTGTAACAGTACTTTTGCTTATTAATGTCTAATCTGACTGCTAGATATAATTTTTTCGTTAAGAGGTTGTGATACTTTTTGAAATTTACTGATTTACAGTTGTTAAATCGCACAACCAACACAATAACACTCGATCGTACACCATTGCTACTCATGACATCACTTTTTTACCGCCTCGTACTATCGATTTATCCCACAGAAAATGATTATTAATGCTCAGATGTATTTCATTTTAACGGTTGAGATGTAGCTTTAAGTGAAACTAATTTTCGTTTGTGAATGTAGGCCGATATTTTGGAAAAGTTGCTTATTGCTTCTATTTTATAACGTAAAATTGATTTGACCATTTGATATTATATGTATCATTGTATAAAATGAAAGTCATTAATGATACTTTATGTTGCATTAAAGTAATCTAGCAGTCGTTGAAAATTTTCTTAGCACCTTGTTTTACATGGTGAGACCGTGTTTCATGCTTGTTTTACTCGTGCCGTGAAATTTCTCGGTTAACTGTATTAAAGGCATTGGATAAATCTCTGAAGACCAAGCGTAAGTTCTGATGCTGCTCATGACAAATTTTGAGCAGCTGACGTTCCACAAAGATTTTATTAATAGTACCCAGTCCTCCTTAGATTCTGCATTGAGATTCGGGACACACGTCGAATACAATGTTCTTACTCAGACGTAGATGTCAGTACCACTTTAGAATAGAATAGAATAGAATAAGGCAATAGGAACCTGACCCGCAAAAGCGAGTAGTGAGATTTTGTGGCTATTTCTGCACTGTGTCGGATGTTGTGTTTTTTATTGTTCATGACACGTATAAGAAAAGTAATGCAATTTATTTAAATTTCAGTATTATTGTTGGGTGTGAAATTCAAGAGGATTTGCATTATACACACACGACAAGCAGAGCACGCCATATTAAGTTTTCGTTCATCAATAAACCATTGGTAGTTCATCAACAAATCATACATAGTTTGTGCATAAATCGTAGGTATGTGCAGCTTTCATCATAGACGAAAAAACATTCAGATCTAAAAATGTTCAAAGCATCATAACACCACGTCAATATGTCCTCAACATCTTATCAAAATTTGTTCAGTGATAAATCGCAGTTCCTGAGTTCAACAAATCTTACCTTTCTTATAAGCTTATCAAGAATATTGCTGTTCTGCAAACAAGTGAGGTCGTTTTAAGAATACATTTGAGTCCGTAGAATGTTTCATTAGAAACGGTGCTGCAATCTGTTCTTATAAACAAGCTTTAAAACGTCTTCTAACAGCTGCAGAACCACTCGAGGAATCGCACGAGGCAGCAATGAACTAAACTGCTGCTGCAATCAAGTCATTAATCTTTATTTCATTAAGTGTCGCAGCCCAACATAATACCTCAGAGGGAAATGTAATTACAGGATAAGTTTAAATCTGAGGATTAATTTGATTTATTTGAACACTAAATGTGAGCCGCTCGTTGTTGATTGAAAGGTGAAGTAATACAAGTAATAAAACATTTTGCCACGGTCTTTCTGTTTAAAAGAGTGCGTGTACGTGGCGTACGGAAATATGACTTCTTGTTTTCTTTGTTGAAGATCTTGCCGGCAAAATTCTGTAAAGAGAAGATCACTAACACTCGAGATTGGTTCGTTACGACTGAGCAAACAAAAATATATTTTGAAAGAAACTACATATGTTGTTAGAAATGAAAAATCTGTGTGAACATAATTTTCTGGTTGATTTTAAATGTACCTGAATTTTTTTAAAGGATGAAAATATGTTTGTGAAACGTCACATGCATTTGTAGAAAACGTACAAATTACTAAAGGTGTTCCGGAAGAGGTCGCAGGGATGAAGGGGATAGTAAAGCATTTGAAATGTTCACAATTGGCACACGGCACCATCATGCTGCAATGTTTCACGAAGGCCAAATCGGACTATTGGAAGAGACGCACTATTAATAAGAGACAAGAAGAGAAGATAAACAGCAGGTCTACTTAAGAAAACACAGATCAGTACTGAAATCGTAAAATCAGTTGCATTACTTGCAGTACCTCTAATAACAAGTACATACAGTAATTATCAATTTCAAAAAATACTCTTGAGTTAATTTTAGCAGCGTAAAGTTTCATCATTGACTACAGTGCTTTTACGTACGAGACTGAATAGCAGACCAAGTTATGTAAACCTTGGAGTTAATCGTTCTCATCTTCAGTGCTTTAGTATTGGCATGATAACATTGAAGTGAAGCGCTGGGTCAGAATTGTCGAGATCAATATCACAAGGAGATTTCGAGGCCAGAGGATGAAAAACGAAACCCATGATACAGTGGTGACATGAATGCCGTCTTTCAGGAGGGATGACCTTTGTGATATAAACTAGGTTGATTTTTTTAGCGCTATAAGACACCTAGACTATTAATTGAGAAGATGAAGTGTGTCAGAGCTGCCGAGTAACCTATCCCCGTTAGACTCAGTTGAGGTCACCGAGCATTGTGGTACTGTGATAAACATCAGGAGGGAAACCTCAAAACTTTAGTCAATTTAAACTAAGGAAAGTAAAAAAGAAGTTCATTATTGGACAAAAACCTTTCAGAAACGACAATGACATTAGCTGGGTTAGTAACATTCGCTGGAATAGGTCGGTGTACGCACAGTATGAGCTGTCAAAAACCGGGCTTCACAAACTGAAAAATAGACTTCGTGGCTTTAGGCTAATTGCTCCAGTGTCACGAGTCTTAAAAGAGAACTTAATCATTCTCACGCTAGCATATTTTGTTACTTTGGCAGTGTGGCATTGGGTGTGCAGGTACCGGGGTGTAGTATGGGGTGTGGAGGTAC